>VOMN01071919.1:0-14384 GCA_014899125.1 Orchestia grillus | reverse complement strand
CATTTTAAAATTGCTTTGCAAGAAAGATATTCCTAAAATATTATTATACAGCAATTATATACACATATTCAAGGAGCAGTGTAGTTTGTTTGCAATGATTGTTTCAAATTGTTACATTCTGCACCCGTACAACTTCATGCATACAAATATAGTCTGGAAACGATTAGGAAGAGTTTGCCTATTGTTCGCGTTTTGGTGTGTTCGTGATTGACGAAGAGTTTGATAGTGTAGACACCCTGCTGGTACGTACAGAAATTTCCTTGTGTGCGTAAAATAACGAGTCTTCTCCCCACATTATGTAGCACTACACTGCCTACACGTATATTCATAGACGACAACTTAGCATAAGAAAGAGAATTCTCTCAGTAAATCGAAAAAAAATACCAAAGGTGAAATTACCGCGAAAAATTATTCTGAGTTTTATTAATGGATAGTATTTAGACACGAGACTTTAAGTTACTTAGGGACAAAGTTATTTTGAAAGGCAGACATGTGTCGTAACGAGAGATAAGCTATTTTCTTCGGGACATTAAAATTAGCAGATTTTCCTTCTCGGTTGTAGTCAGTTCATATGCTAAAAAATTTCTCGACAATGGAAATGAAGTTCTACAAAAGCACGACCTCAAGTACTCCAATTGATTAGTAAAAGAGTTATACGTTGAAGAAGTATCTAAAGCCCTACCTGCGGGACAAGTTGTCAAATTGCAATTAAAGTTTAATTTCATTGTACAATTATGTTTCATGCAGAGCACAGGGGAATTTCTGTACGTAACGACTGGGTGTCTGTAAGTCCTCCAAAAAGTAGCGTTGGAGGCCATTCCCTAGAAGTTGACGTCTCGATTTATGATGTTAGATTTCAAATTGTAAGTTTTAGCAGTCGGCAGGACATCAGATTGCTGGAGAGTGCTTTTATTCATCAACGTAGGTCGATTTCAAATTCTTCAGACTCAACTGTACCTCTTAATATTTTAGGTTAGCAATATAGGTTTTGTGAAATTTTAAATTTTTTATGTTTTTTCTCTTTTGTGCGGTCATTTTATCTGTTGAGCCATTTCTCTGTAGTATTATGTATAAACAATATCTTATTATCCGCCCCAGATACTGATGGGCGTAGAATTGCTCGAAAGCTTTATACTTATATTACACATCTATTTATTTTAAGATGTTTTCACTCCCTTTGGTTTTACTATTCTTACGTCGTCTACGCTTCCCTTAGCGTAAACCAATGAGTGACATCATACAAGGAATACAAGTACAGGTGAGGCAAACAATAACCAATACATACGCATCATATTCTTGTTCACCAATGTAGGTGTTAAATCTGCTGGGGTTAAATCAGGTGGCCATAGAACGTCACCAAAACTAGAAACTAAACGACCAAGAAATACAGCTCTTAGTATTGCCATAGTTCGTCTTGCTGTATGTGCTGTCGCCCTATCACGTTGGAGCCATAAATTCCGCGTGTGCGAATCTACATGTTGTGACCATAAATATTCTTGCATCATTTGTCCGAAGTTGTCACCTTTCACTGTCACGGTTGCTCCATCAACATCCTCGAAGAAGTATGGACCAATAATTTTTGCACCTGTTCTGTCACACCAGACGGTAACCTTCTGTGCAGGAAATGGTTCTTCATCGATTATCCTTGGGTTTACAATTTCACCAAACAAGAATCTGCAGGTTTTTCATTAACATGTCCATTGGTATGGAAGTGGGCCTCATCAGACATGATTAGCTGTGATGTAAAAATTTCACCAACTGCCATCTTTAGAAAAGCACGTGTGGAGTCCTTTCTTTGTTGATGGCCTGCAATGTTGTACAGTTGTTATTTGAATTTTATATGGAAACAGTTTTAAATTTTTCGTTAAGATTCGTTGCAATGACCTTCGGGAAATCTCTGGTGTACATGATTGGAAAGTTGCCTAGTTGGCGTTTTTAAATTTGTTTCAACACTCAACGTAATACGTTGAATTACACGTGCAATTCGTGCCGATCTAGGTCTGCCAGAGCGTTCTTTGTCTGCTGTTGAGGGAAAATCTCCGAATCTTAGAATCATTGCAACAAAGCAATGTCTGAAACGTCTTTGTTGATTAAATGCTCTTACAAAGTCTCTTTGTAGTTCAGCGAACGATTCTTTGGGAGAGAAATAACTTTCCACTACATTTGCTCATTGGTTCTTGCTGTATGTCGGCATTTTTGGTATTTGATAATTGTGTAAATTCCTACTGCAAAATGTACTTCAAATTTGTATCATCGATTCAGGATGAAACTTCAAATTGCTCTTTCATTTTCATTGTTATGTATTTTGATATCTGTATTAGTTGTCGTGAAATGAATGTTCAAATGGACAAGGAACTTATGGCCCACCCTGAACATAACTACAAAACAGTTACGGTTTCGCAGGCCTCATGCGGATTATCAAATTTTCTAAAAAAATACGTACAATGTCAGCGAAAGTAGATTCCAATGGAGAACACATGGCCACTTTAGTGTCGGAAACATTAAGACCTTGTCCAGTCGTGCCTACTCCCTCGTCATATAATGAAAGAAATGCTCTTTATGTGTACGACTGAAGCGCCTATTCATCACGTTGATCGCGGATTGTCTTTCCAAGTAGATGGTGGAGTGGCCATGGTTTCCCCACCAGGGCCCATATTTAGTACTTTTTGTGGTATTTAGAAAATTTGATTATTAGCAAGATGCCTGTTGAACCGTGATTGTTATGTATGTTGGCGACATACTTTTGGTATGTAATTGCCCCAATGTATGAAATAAATGAACTGTTTTTCAAACTGTAGTAACATATTTTATGACATAAATTGATATCGATACGAGGATAAAGATCCGAGTGCACTATAAAGCCCGTAAAATCAGCGATTTCAGGAAAATAATATTTCTAGATCAGCGGTCAGTGGTGAAGCAAATGAAAGAGTTCAATTTTTTCTACTGTAGTAATTAGTGTGGTAGCCATAGATATTCTTGAATAACTAAAGTGGTAATGAATTCGATCAGTAGTACATACGTACAGATGCACGTAATTTATGTAAGCCATCCGCTGATTACGGGCTTTGTTCATTGTTCACTTGCAAATGTTAGCATGAGTCTTAGTCAAGAAGGAATCGACGAATGATTCTACCCGTTATTTAGAAGACTTTGATCTTTCAGAGGATTTAATTATTATCTAAAAATGTAGAAATCATTGGTGCAAAGTTAGGCAGTGCTGTCAAAAAAGTGTGAGAGTTTCGAGTTAATCAGCAAAATTATTGATGAATTCGATTCGGCGAATTGATGAAGGCGAAGTTACTTTTTTTTAAATCTCGTTTGCACACACTCGTATGAGCCGTTGATAGTATAGGTCTTCATTTAGTCACCAACTCCGTTTTGAAAACTCGAGTTTAATAAAAATAGTGATCTCACCATATTCATTTCACATAAATAACAAATATCTTAGTTTATGTTATACCAACACTTCTAATGTAAGAATGACATCCGAACAATCATTCTAAACATTGAATTTCAGGAACAGGTTACAATTCCGAAGTTGTAATTGTAGTTGCATTTCGCTTCGATATTTGCAAGTCACGTGAAACGAATTCCAATATATTTCAAGATTTAATTTCAACTTAGAAGAAAACAATTTTCTTTCGTTGTGTGTCATGCATTTTTACTGAAAATTCCAAAGATGTTTCACCAAAATTCAATCGAGCTTAGCTCGTATGCGCTCACGGATTCGAAAGGAAGAGATTGAATAAGCTTCCAGGATAAAAACAGCTGAAGTCCTTGGATTTTCAAGAGCTTTTCTATCGAGGGCCTTTGTAGAATTCTTGAACATTGTAAATCTTCACTAAGAAGAGAAATTGAGGACAGGAACGCTAACTCCCTACACCATATTTAAATTACAAACGTAACTGTTTGTTGTAGAAAGATTTTAAGACTAAGTAGTTAAGCTCTATTAGAAATTAGGTTTCGACATAAGTGTTATCAATAAAGTTGATTAATGATTGAGTATAAAATTAGATCGGCTGATCTGCTCCTTGACGCAACAAAATAGTTGTTCATTTTTAAACAAAATCCATCGTATGCGTACTTTCAGTCAGTAATACTGAAGCATTCACTCTCTCATTAATCCATGTACGGTCATAAATGAATTAAATCATTCAAAATTCGGAAACGCTCGACACAGAACTAAATAGGAGCGCGTTGGTAAGGGCCGTTTTCAAGAATGTTGAGCCAGAAAAATATTTCTGGCTCTTGCTCCAGCTATGAAGCATTGATTTTACTGGCTCCGCTCCACATGTTTGGCCGCGTCTTCGAGTAATACAGAAACTTTCTCGCTCTTATTTAACATAAAAAGTCGTACGACTTAAAGATTCAATGCTTCTCTCGTTTTGTGGAACATGTCAGAAGTGTATGTGTTTCACGGAGCAAATAGTCTTTACGTTGGGATATATAATAGTTTGGGAATTACATTTACCGTTGTAAGAAGTTTATGTGGTAACGCATAACTAAATGTCTTCGATTACAGGAGTGTATTTGTCAGTGCATCCAAACTTGAAGTCGATACGTCAGTGCAAGTCCAAGGGACAAGTAGCCCTACTTCAAACATTTTGTTATTTTAACTGAAATCATCCCAATTGAGGAAACTTTTTTTAACTATGATGAATATTTTCCAATGGAGACATGGGGCTTCTCAGACCCTTGCTGGATCTGTGTAAGTCTTTGTACCTCAGCGACACAGGTTTGAAACCTACAACAACTGACGTCGCCTATGAAAGAGCTCCGGAAATTTTACCTGAGAAATGTCCGGAGGATCCTAGGTATGAAGCTCAAAATTTATGTAAGTGTAAACGAAACGAGATATTTAGAAATTGCCGATACAACACATTCGTTTTGAGAATCAGATGCTTGAATTTAAAGGAGGAAGTATTTCAAGCAAAATTGCGGAAGGCCTACACACTACTTAATTTGTTTATCAACCATCAGATTCTGATGAAAATCCTGAGGGTTTTTTCAAATCGGTGAAAAACATTTATTCATGAGTCATCCGTATGTATCAGCCCCATTCTTCTCAATGAAATCCAATTTTCTGCCGATAAGCGTTTTTATACCTTGTTCACCGAACGATCTTTATTCGGATTCGGAAAAAGAAGATAACTTCATTTCAACCTCTTTTTTTGAAGTGAGCCTTTGTCAATCAAAATGATTGTTCAAGTTCCACAGAAGATGATCCGCTGATGGAGCGAGGTCAGGAGAATTTGGTGGGTGAAGCATTATTTCCCTACTAAATTCTTCCAGGGGATTTGCAGTCACTCCTGCGAATGGTCTGGTGTTGTCATGGAGCAGCATTTTACCTTTCCTGTTCATCAATGAAGGCTATTTTTTCTGTAAGCTGTCCTTAAATATCTTAACTGTTGGCAGTACAATCCAGATGTTATAGTTTGATTGTTACCTTACAGCTCATAATCTATCATCCTCTTCGCGTTTTACCAGAAACTTAACAAAAACTTCAGTGGATGGAAGTCATTTGGAGCTCTCAGACTAGACTTTAGCCTACGGTCCAGCCTCTTTCTTTTCCGCTTAACGCTTTGTACAGAATCCGTTTTTCATCTCTAGTAGTGATATTTTCTTCAAAACATGTTGGTGTTGGACGTTGACTAAAACGCAATGTGACACTGCAATCCACATGGAATTGAAGATTACCGTGTGATAAATCATGTGGTACCCATTTAGCAGCCATCGAGATCTAACCAACCCTGTTCATTTCACGAAAGACTTCAGTCATGTGACTGACATGAAGTTCCTTACTCCGTTCCCAAGTAGTTACGGTGAAATTTTCTGCAAAAGCGCTTAATTTGTC
The DNA here is from genome assembly GCA_014899125.1 of Orchestia grillus. Classification (NCBI taxonomy): domain Eukaryota; kingdom Metazoa; phylum Arthropoda; class Malacostraca; order Amphipoda; family Talitridae; genus Orchestia; species Orchestia grillus. Next base: position 8,527 of record VOMN01071919.1, on the reverse strand, counting down.
AGAAACAAGCCACTTCAGGCGTCCATCTCTTGGTTCATCCTTTAGACTGAAGTCGAAGGATCTTCGATATCGAAGGATATCGAAGGCAAAACTATGATATCTTCCGCATGTGGCTTCACTCACTACTTTAGTTCCGAAAGATTTTCGAGCGATCCTGTTGCTATATTTTACTTCTGAAATTCATAGCGTAAAACGTTACTTAATTTTAGGCCATTTACTCGGAGTACATATTTTCGGCTTTTAACATAGAATTTCAGACAAATTATTGCAAAATATGAAAAACTGAATAAAGTTTTATCAACACTGGGAGCAAAAAATGAAAACCGAAATTCGTCGAAACAGATTCCATAGTGATGCCTACCAGTGAAAGTAATTATCGATGGTAGAAAATAGAAGGAACGCATGAACAGAGGTAAGTATTTTAATATTTGTCCCTGTTTCTAACATCTTTTTCTTAAGAATAATATTTAGTTGAAACTTTATTTCAATGCTTCTTTTATTTTAGGAACAAGTTGTCAGCTTTCGCTTCATTATTTAGAACAGATCAAAGTTGAGCTTGTTAAAGGTCCCTATTATATGCTTCAGCTTATGGATTGCTGATTTAATTAACAAGAAGGATTCCCTGATTTTTCATATTTATATCGTGTTTATAGCATGTTGACATACATGCAAACATACACGATCGGTAATTCCTGGCATTTGAAAAATGAAGGAATAGCGAGGGAGGTGTAAGATGAATTCAATGTTGATAATATCCAACAGTGTCTTTTCAACTGACGCATATATTTTACCATTATTCTTCTTAGATTTTGATCAAATAAATTTTTCACTTTGTTTTATGACCAAACAAAGATTATGGCAAATAAATATTCACCTAGCACGCTTTTCAACAGTTGTCGAATGATTGTAATTATCGTACTGCACAACCTGTAAAATATTTCGGCAGTTGCAAAGCCATAAGGAGTAAGAATTATGAAATCTACATTTTAATTATACCTAAAAGAGAAAAAAACGCAAAATTTAAAAGTGTTTTATTTCAAGTTGAACAGGTGAGAGTATGAAAGCTTGAATTTCAATGGTAAATCAAAGGCCATAGTAATGACCGGGATGTTTTCACATTCATATAATGTTATTTACCTGATGATACTATAAAACCGATTTTTCATGTACAATTCCTACAATAAAACAGCGTGCATATAGTACAACTTTGTAATACTGACGATAAGAACGAATACAATCTCAACTAATCAATAGGACCAGGAATGATTGAAGAAAAACAAAAGAAAGAGCAGAAAAACTTTAATTTCAACCATCCTTAGAATAAGAATCATGTTAAGTATTCGTGAAAACTGGCATTATTCGGCTATTCTTATTTTTGCTCCAGTGCAATGAGTCAGGACATGCCTATTTATTCGTAGTATAAACTTTTATAATAGTAAACTAATTAGGAAGGAATCAAGATATTCATTTTTAGGACAAAGCAGTTCGCTTCTGAATAATAAATGACATTTTTCCGTATTCAATGGTAATATAAGCAGTCTAATAGATGCCAAGATGCGACATAGTTCCAGCCATTGAAGCCCTAGAAATTTGTAGCGCTTCTTCTAGTACTTCTAAAACTTGGATGCCTATATAAGCAAATTTCTTAGTTACATTTACCAATTAGCTAAGAAAAGTTTGTTGCCTAATGTTAAGTAATTTCTAAAGAGTAGTGATATTTTATCATTGCAGTACATACTTTGAATTTACATATAAATCAGCAATCTAATTGGCCCACAACAACCCGAACTTTCTTTTTGTCAGTATATGATATACTCACTTATATATAGATTTTTCTTTTCTTCTTGCAGTATGAAGAAAATTTTTTTCTCTCCATCATGCTGAGAGATTGTAGAAATTTTTGTTAGTTCCGTTCTTTTTGAATCAAAATCTACGGAAAGGTGTTCAGTTACGTTTTATTAAGCGAATGCTTTCATAAAATTAATAACGTTTTGTTTACTTCACTTTAAAATGCCTTTCACTTTAAAGAATACCTTTCCTGTATCCCTAATAGCATCATAAAAGTATCATAGGCGTTAAATTTGAAACAACTTTATGCCACGAAATTCAGCTTAAGAAGAGCCAACGAATTTTCATCGTAAATTTTTGATTTGTAAGAAGAACTTAGAAACTGCTTAAAGACAGATACATAGATGGATTAAGAAGTCAGAAACGAGCATAGATATGCATGTTCCTTTACAGTTTGTATTTCCTTATATTTCTCACAGAAGCTAGAAAAAATGTCCACCTCTTGAATAAAGTTTAGCACTTCCACTGAACCATAAAGTTTAGCACTTCGATTACACACAGAAACTGCTGGAGGGATCAGCGAACCCCTCACTAACACTTTCAGTCGACCACTCAAAACTAAAATAGGTTTTCAGGTTTGATGGTTAACGAATGTCACTCCTTTTTTAAGAAAGGGAATAAATGAGCTCACAATAACCATCGACCAATCAGCCTAATGGCAGTCATCAGTAAAACAATGGAAATGATAATAAAAGTTCATGCTCCAAGATATCTAAATGTTCATAACATGAAAACCGACATCCAACACGGATTCACAGAAAACGTAGCTGCGTCACGAATCTTCTTGACTTCTTTGGGTGTGCCAGCCGTATCTACACCAGCACAAAAGGCGTAGACCTCATACATTGTACCTCGACTCTCATAAGCCCTCTATAAAGTTTCTCACGAGAAACATGGCCCAAGTTGAGTCCCAGTTTATGCCGAAAAAACCGTTGATTCAAGAGTGACATTTTAACTGAGCTGCATTGGTGTCAAGACTCCCTCAAGGGATCGTCATAGGTGCACTCCTTTTCAAAATCTACGTTAATGATCGTGACGTCAAAATCATCATTAAAATCAGTAAGTTCAGGACAACACGAAACTCTGTCACTAGGCATTCACTGAAGGAGACAATAACCATCCAAGAAAACCTCAGTTGCCCTCTCCGTTGGAGCCAGTTCTGGCAAATGAACTTGAACATTGATAAATGTTCAGGCATACGTTTTGGAATCAATAACCGAAAGCTCCCTTACTGAATCAGTGGCAGATCTATCGTAGAATTGGAGCAACAAAAAGGTCTTGGGATCGCAGTTGCCAAAAATCTTGAGCAGGGCAAGTAAGTAGAAAAAAATCATGAATGGGAACAGAATTCTTGGTTTCATGGCAAGAAACTTGGAATATACATCCGAAGACACAATTCTACCTCTGTATGACGCACTAGTTTGACCACATCTGGAATATGCAGTATAACTCTGGTCTCCTACGCTACGATAAGACATCAATCAAATGAAGTGAATTCGGCGTAGAGTAACAAAAATGATCCCAAATCTCTGGAGCCACAGCTACAGACTTCAATGGTTGAAACTCAAATCGCTTAAACAGAGAATGCGTGATCAACTAACAGTAATCATCAAGTATCTGAAATGTTTCAAAGATGTTAACCAGGTTAGGCTCGTCGAAAGGGACAATAGCTTTCGCACCTGGAATAAAAGCCATGCGCTCATAAGAAAATCCTTCAGAACATCCTAGGCCTCGAATTTCTTTCCGGTTAATTAAAATTGTTAAAATCTGGATTCAACCATCGGGAAACATTGTCCCTGCTATCACTATCAACACGTTCAAAAATCGTCTAGACAAATACTGGTCAAGGAACCTCATTGGATTTGAAGGACTGATTCGAGGTCTTGTCATGAAAATTACGAATGATGCTGAGAAAAGTTTGGTAAACGACACGATCCAAGTCTAGTAAAACCTACCCTTCTTTGCGTTTAAACAACCGTTTTGATGCCTTTGCGTGAAAGTCGATGGCTTAAAGTATGATCGCTCTATTTCTAATTGCTTTTCTTTTCTTCTACAACAATGAAGGGGTTAGCGGTTATGATGATGGCCACAGAACACAGGTGGTAGTTATACGATCTTATCTTTGATCTGAACGACCTTCCTATTCCACATCTAATCGTTCGGCCGTGCGTGGTTGGTGTGTGACGGCACTGGATTGGGTTGACACCCCAGACTGGGCTACACGGCTCGTTTCGGTTGCCATATTCTACTCTATTCTGTTTCAGTCGACAAATTTCCGTATAAAGCTACGAAACTAAACATGGTTAATTATATTTAACCACTCATATCCTATAAAAGGGATTTGACACATCTTGCGTTATAGGAACTAAACGAATGACAATTTTGGCAATCTTTTTCTGCGTATTAGCGAGAGCAAATTTCTTCACCAACGTTTAAGAAGCAAATTGAAAAAGGTTAATAAGTTACCTATTAGATGCTTTTTACGAGCGGCTTTGGCTTTTTGTCAGACACCTCCTATGCTTCGTACGTATGTGTAGAATATATATTATTGCGGCACTGGGCTACAGCGAGACTAAATAAGGTAGCAGCCCAGCAGCTGATAAGAAATGTGTGTGACATTAATTTTAAGTTCCTGAGAATTATTTTCTCAGTTCTTATAAACTTATGTAGATTTTCGATTAAATGAAATATCACGTTCGAACAGCAAAACATGAAGTTTTCCGACTATAATACGTTGGAATAATGAGTATTTGAATGAAAAGAACTCACGAAGAAATATCGTTGCCGACATTGGATAAAAATTTACATGTTATGATTGTCAAGGCATATTTCGTAGTTGATTTTTGAGATATTATATCACAGCTTTTTCTGCGTTAGAATAGTAATATGTTAACTCGCTGGCTCGAACTACGGCAATTTAAAAGCATTACTCGAAAATAAGTGAATCAATTACTATCAGCTCTCGATGCTAACATTGAGTCATTTCACTTTAACGCAAAGCTATAGTCCTAGTCTGCTTCGCTCAAGCTTCAATAATTATCTATAATTTTTACCTCCTGAATATTTACACTGAGTATTGTATAAACTTATCGATGGGATGCCGAAAAAGTTAGACTGGAGTAGGACACCTGCTACAACTTAAGTTCTAGGACAAAAAACTAGACACATGCTTCTAATGTGGTGTATGACCTCCACGAGCACGAGTCAAGATGTAATTCTACGTGGTATTGGATCTACAAGTGGCCTAATGTATTCCTGGTTAATTTTAAACCACTTTTACATCAATTGATCTTGTAGTGCTGCCACAGTATATGAGCAATTTCGTCGACATCTAACTTGTCGCTCTGGCTAAAGCCTTAATTTTTCTACTGCGTTCATGTTTTGGGACTTTCCTGGCTAGTTCAAATGCCTGGCATATCCTGAATGACAATCATGCCAATAGATGATAGTTCTAGCCCGATGTACTCAACAATTATAATTTTAATAAGTAGGCAAAGCAACATACCTTTCCTTATTCAAATATTGTAAAAATGACAATATTTGATTATCTAACGGCCCAATGTATTCATGCTGAGTCAGTTTGACGGGTACCTCAACTAAAGGGCTCACTTCTGTGTAGTTGAAACAGCCCTAGAACATGACAGATTCTTGTCCTCTTTGGATCACACTTTGCACACAGGCTTCGTTGAATGCTTCATTAGATCTTCGATTTACGTAACTGTGGGCATTATTGCTATGGAAACAGAATCGTGGTTCACCTGACCACATGACACTTTTCCACTCGTCTACAATCCAATGCGAGTATGCTAAGGCTCAGTTGAACAGAATAGTCTGGTGAGCAGGAGCTAACATCGGCCGTATACTAGCCACTCTGCTCCATATCTCCATTACATTGAGTTTCCTACGAAACGCTCGTTCAAAAATATTAGGAGAAGAGCCATCATTGACTTTTCTCAGTAGTTCCATCCTTGGTGCAAAGGATGTCTGTCAGTATTTCAGGACACACGGCGGCGGTCCCAATCGGTTAAAATTTTCTTCCCGTCACAATTTTGTTTCACATGTATCGGATGGTTTTCATTGTTGGTATACTCTCATAATAGCGCAGCATGAAACGCCAGCTAATTTCGCTGCTTCATTTGCTGCATTTCCTAAGAACAACCAAATTTACAATAGCCTTTTTTTGCCATTTCCAGTGCCTTACTTTCGTCCTATCATAATGGAGCAGCTAAGAAACAAGATTATACTTTACCAGCTCTGAATGAAGACTGATGTCTTTTCGGTACTTGCTTGTAACGTAAACTTCGGTCTCATCTTTGAAAATCTTTTGAACGTAGTAAATAACCAGACTAAAACCAAAACTGGCATTAATTTTTTGTCAGCGGAGCATATTTAGCCGTTTTTCACAGACATAACTACGAAGTAAAACGAATGTAGGAAGATATGATTAAAAGTTGTGCATAGGCTGCTCGTGAGAGCCGTGACAAGGAACTTGAAGCTTAGCAGGGGCGAAGGCATGACCGGTGAGGACTAATACGAGTATACGAAAGTCTCTTCCAAGAAGGCGCAAACGCCTTACTTGTACAAGCCTTAGAACAATATCGGAATACTTCAACATATAGGGGCTAATTAATTAATTTTCATTGTCGTTTCATACAAGGAGCACTCTTGGCCCACAACCTTCACAGAAAGTGAATTAATTTCGAGTATGAATTTTTGTTCTAGTCCAAAAAATGTTTTAAGTGAATTCGATAGCTATGTTGCAATTTCATAATGCCGTTTTCATCACTCAAGTAAACTCTTGACAATTTTTGGCATCAAATATATGCTTCTAACTGACTGGGTTGAAGGAGTAAAGTACTTTAGTACACACAGCTGATATAATTTCATCCTCTGGAAACATTGCTGATTACGATGAAGAAATAAATTTCTTCTTTAATATCGTAACCATATTTTCGAATCTTCCATTGTCCATTCATTTCAATTCAATCAATATGTCCCAATATCAGCTTTGCAAATTGAGGTATACTTCTATGGTTATAATAATGATAATTAGTGATTAGGATATAAGTGAATTAGGGCAAATTTCTGTTGTAGATTTGGATACTTGGTTTTTCCAAGCACGGAGAATTAGAAAATAATTGCTAACCTTTTTTTTTTTATTAAAGCCGCCCCACCTGTAACTAAATCGTTGAAAACGCAATTTTATTACTTCAGAAATCTAAAAAAACAAATTTTATTTCAAGAATTAAAAAACAAGGATCTGGCAACAGGTCAAAGAGCAAGGCTCCGACCGGACTCCAATGTTGGTGGCTTATAATCGCTGTGGGTGTGCACGCACTACATCACGGGAAAGCTGTGACCCCTAGGTATCGAACTTCTCCCTGAACAATGCAAGAATACTGAACGGTTTACCCCTCTGCACAGCCAACCCAATTCTTTACTCCAGCCAAAATGTTTCCCTGCGATCACCGGAAACCTCCGAAATGCGACGTCCAAGCTCCTGCACAAACTTGATCGTCGTTAAACCATAGGTACCCGCAGTCTCCAATGCCAAAGGCTCGAATCTGTAACGACGCACACTTACGCCTCTTACTGACCTCTGCCACGCCAGCCGCGAACCCAGCAGACAAAGCCGAACTATTCACGTGAAACTCGGCGAACGTGTCCACGCAGGTTGCATCCCAGCTCAGTCACCTTCCGTTCGAGAAGGGAAACACTGTAATGACGTCAGGTCTCTTACCATTTCCCTTATCAACCCCAACCGGTTCCAAAATAGAGGGGATACCAGCACTCTGTAGTGCCCTCCGTATCACATCATTCAGAACCGCATGCCGTGGATGCCTACCAGCGCTGAATCTACCTGGGAGACCGTGCAAACCTCTAGCATCCATCATCCGACCGTAGCGTTACGGATGAGGCGCACAAAACACAGCGCTCACCCGCAGTGCTACAGTAATCCAGAATGATTCAGGGTATAGTTGAGTTCCAAGTGTCGGGGAAGACAAAGTATGTAACCAAAATCCGCCCTCCCGGAAGTCCGCCACCAGAACACGAGCCCTAGATATTTGGTTTTCAAGATATTCATGTATGTAGCCATAAACTACTATCTCAATCGAGGTGAGCTTTTTCGTTTGCGCATGTTGACTTGATCACGGCTAAGTATGAATGATGCAGGTTAAAGTTACTAATGTAGTGGACAAATTACAAAAGTATCGTAGAATAATCTACACTAACCAGGAACATCATTAAATATAGTAATACAGTATAATAGTTACGTTATACTTACAAAAATAGCTACAATCAATTGAACAAGGTAAAATACATTTTACACCTATATTAAGTGTATATTATTGGCATATAATTATATAAGTGCATTTTATATAAGTTTATATTAATAAAATGTATATTATAAGTACCTTTGAATAATAAGTGAGCTTCTTTCCATGAATATTCCCTTGTACATGGCTTCGTGCTCAAGCCGGTTTCCTGCATTCTTATTGTTGGCCGGGCAGTCAGGTCGCGCACAGATCTAACGATGTTCTGCAGAGGGAAGCGGGATTAAACAAGCTCGTAAACATTTATCTTAGCTTAATTGATTATGGCGACTTCTATGAGCGGGGCGGGGAATTAGTTGACAATTATGTACCGTCTTTTTCTCTACACTCGTACCACACCTGGT
>VOMN01071910.1:0-10463 GCA_014899125.1 Orchestia grillus | reverse complement strand
AACCTGTATCTGATGTAAATTACTTGTGGTAAATAAATGTCTACAAATGTCTACAAATGTCTACAAATTGTGCGCTGTTTTTGTGTATCTTAGGATTTCGTCTTTGGTGCCATTTCATAACATGTTGGGGAAAGTACCAAAGCCCTCTGATTTGTAGGTTAGTTGATTGATTGATCGTTATTATTCAGAGATTAGCAATGCATTGTAGGTTTACGTGTTCATGCCCAAGTCAGCACCACAGGAGGTAGGCCCTTCCAACTAAAAGCCTGCCGACCCTCGTCTTGTCACATTATATTTGTTAAGAAAAGAATAAGCCATTGTGACCTACAAATATCGGGTTCTTTCTTAGATTGAAAATAAAAAGCATAACCAACGTAGTAGGGAACATCTGCAATAAAAATTGCATACGTTTCGGAAACACAGTTTCCATCATCAGGGCTGGAAAAAGAACCGTCAAAAAATTAAAACGATTATCTAGAATAACCTAAACGGAAAACACATAGACCAGTCTTTAAAACCTAAAATTCTGTAAACATTGCCCCAGCCCCTCTTTTTCATGCTCCGCAGACATGCGTGTCTCACACATCACACGAACACGTACGCACCTGCGCTAGAATGTTGGCGAAATTTTACAGAACTGATCATTATTCAATACACTTTTTTGTGAAAATGAATAGTGACTGAATTACGGAGGTCGATTTCGATTTATGCGTCCCAAGTCGCAGAAAATTAGAATCACTGAAGGGTTGGAGCGAATTATTGAAGTGATTACGGACTGCTGAATGCTGTGGTGAGACATATGAGCCTTGAGGTTTCCATTGTAAATGCCTGAATTTTTGCTTTGCCGCACGAACAGTAGAAGCATAGTACTAAAAACGTAGGATTGCACGTAGCAATCACACATATAAATATATACACAGCTTCTCCTCAAGCATTCTTCCACTCGTTCTTTCTTAGTAAAAAATAAATCAGTCTTAAACTAATCCTATAAAATACTGGACATCAACAGCAGTAAAATGTTTCCCTACCAAGACATTGAACCTCCTGCGCATCTCAGAATTTAAGTAACGTACATGCGGTAGCTCCAAAGACACCTTTTGCGCTGCTAGGGTGACAGGATGTGGACAAAACTTCTACCCGAAAACTTCTTGACAACACTATCAATTAGAAAGTACGGGGAGTTATTTTTCACTTCTAAATTTACAAGATTACGAATACATACGACTGCGAAGTGGAAAATTTTGTAAGAGTTAGTTGTGCGATATGTTCCATGTAATGAAGTGGAAATACTAGCTTTTCCATATCCTTTGAACATACGAGAAACAGCAAAAGTGACAGAAATGAGAATCCTCTGCTTCTGAAGAGCTTACAATTACTGCTGTCAAGATTTAGGGGAATATGCACCTATCACCCGGCTATACAATTTACAAAGATATTTTAAAATGGAGCAGAAAATTTGTTCTAACCCCGTAAAATAAAGCGGACTTCCTTTTCTCAAATTCGGAAAATACAGCTGCAACCGGCATTATAAAGTAAAAATAAAGCTCGATCACTGGTTATGAGAACTATTTTCATGCTAAAAATTGGGAGAAACTTTTTAATCAGCCCGTAACCAATGCCAACGGTGACTAATGAGAGTTATACACTTTAAAATCATTGATTTTGAGACCATCTTGTGTGGCCATTAATTTTCAGGAAAATAATAAATAATGGGTCAAACATTAAAGCAAAATACTTCAGTAAACGATTCCAGTAAAGAGCTGTGTTGATTTTAGCAATTTCCAGAACCCTTACACGAACAATAACTTTTACTGTGGTATTTTGAATGAAGACTTTTCTTTCACTTGAAGTAATACCTTCGGCATTTGTGTTCATGCAAGATAATGGCCTGTCACATGCAGTAAATGAAATTATGCAATAACGCGTTTCGCTTGGCTTCAAATGTTTTGCATTTGGGCTCCACATTACTATGGTTTTAAAACAAAATAAAAAATATGAAAGTAAAATTTATCCACTTGTTTTTTCACCTCGATCCACACAGTTTTGAGTTTAGTAAATGACAAGCAATGTGCGATTTGGAAGTGACCAACAGAAGTGTGCGTAATTTCATACAAAAGTTGTGTGGTACTGTTAATAATAACCTCTAATCAAAATTATGCATATTATATAAATGTCTGTGCACGTTCATTTAGCCGTGGGGACCGAAAGTATCCGAAATTATGCTCAAGTATAATTTGTTTGGCTTTTGTATGAAGTGCTTTAGGAAGTGCAAGGACACTACCGATGGAACCCTGTCATCCACACCCATCTGTCACGTCTCATGATTTAACGTTCGAAGCGTAATGAGAAGGCAAACTTCACGTTGTAGAATTTCACAAAGCTACTTAATGTTGGTAAACTTTTCCACAACGTATTAATCCCTTATTCTGCTCCGTCAACAGGAATTGAACATAAAAATCATGTCTTGTTATAGTGGGCCATTGAAAAATATAGAATTTATTCAGACAGACAGTACGTAACTTCAAAAGCCACATTATAGAGAGCCATAACAATCGCATCGATACCTGTTCCAGCCACTAAGTAAGAAATTGACATATTCAACATACGGCTATGTCCTTGAGGACATCAAAGATAACAGCCATTTATATATATATTCAAAAATAGTTTTCATACATAGTGCACAAAATTCATATTTGACTAATATTCATCAATCCAATCCATAGCCTATCAGCCCCCGCCAGGGGTTAGGCTCCCCCTCCCGGGTCCCACATGGCCCTCCATGTGCCGGGCCATAGCCAAGGTTATTCGAATATTCATCTAGGCATTGTCATACATTATTTTCATCCTCTCTCAGCCATTAATTCACGCTAAAAATGAATTAATAGTAACACAGAAGATCAGTAAAATAAACCAGTTGAAGAAATTAGTTTTCGTTCAATGTGGTCAGTATCATAAAAAATCGTATCTTAAAATTTTTAGGAGTTGATTTCGTAAGAGTGAACTTGCACTAGATATTTACTGATACTTTTCTGAAAGTATATAACAAAAACAGTACATTCAGCAAAAACGACCACATTTGTCCTGCCAGGGGCCGCATAATCAAAACTAGCTACGAGGTCGCAGTGATCAGCCGGTAGCGTAAGTCCAGCTTAGTGAATGTAGCTACGATGTGTGCTATTATCAAACACGCTACGGTCAAGATTTTCACGCAAGTTTTTGGGTAATTTTGCGACACCTCAGAGCTCACGTAAGAGTGGAGTCACAGTTAGCGTAAGTGCATAAACATACCAGCTACTGACCAGGAGACTCACATGATAAATGTGCTTTCTACTGAAATTTGTGTTGTACGCAAATAAGATTTGTGAGGTATTCATTGAGATTCTTAAAATCTATTTGATATTGAGATTTCCGCTATTCTTATGATAATTTCATAATTTATACCTATTTCATGGCAAGAAAAAACGGTATTTAATGTCTCATTAACTTCAGTGTATCAAAATTACAGGAATTTCATGTAGTAGTGTTTAGTATTCATTTTTATAATTATAAATTGATGGATATTTTATTCCTATTCAGTAGAAACAGTCAAGTTACATGATTTAGCAGAAGTTGCCAAATATCATAATATTTTTACTGCATGCAATATAAACGGCTAACCAAACATCCGCCAAGAAGATAATGGTTCATGATCGAACTAAATGTTTGATTCTAACTATCTTACCCTCAAGTTTATTTTGTACATTATGTATGAAAACTAATGTCACATAAGATTAACAAATTTTGAATTAAACCTATAAAAAATTATAACTGCACGCTAAGATGTCTGGTTGGATATCATAAACAGTTCAAAATTGTTTTAAACATCATTAAGAGCCTTAGAACTTCAAGCGAAACTATTTAACTTGCATTTTTAAGTAAGGCAAATGCGGCTGTTCGCTCCACGTGAACGGCTGCGTCTTGGGAGCCTGACATCATAAACATAATTTTAAGGTACATGCATACACAGGTGAAATTTGAAGTGTCATGTGTTCATCCTAATACTTGAGACATCAATGCAGAAATTTTCCTAATTTTGACAAAATGTAGTTTAAAATCAGAAGATAATTCGGTAATAGTTTATCTTTGAGTTAAATGTTTTCGGTAATACGAAACATGAGCACCTTACATACAGATCACTTACGAGTGTCCTTGTTCTGCTCTACTTTCGCGTGCAGGTCAGCTTTGTACACGCAGATCCAACAGTCGTCCTAAGGATTGTCGTATGATATAAATTTCAACATACCCCATTATCTTTGCCGCTACAGCTCACTGAAGCGTGTCACTCTAGAAGCTATTGTTCACTGGGGCTCGTTACTGCAGAAGCTATCACGTTGGAAAATAACAAGTGATAACTGACACAGATGAAGACCGTAACGATATCAAGAGCGGAGTATGTCACCTAAATAAGGAGAGGCTTCTTTCTCTCTTTGCTCGCAGGATCGTGTCATTACCTAACGAAGTCAGCCAGAGCCCCCAAACGGCCTCGCCAGTTCTGGAGGAGACGCTTTAGCTCAGTTGCAAAGCATCTAACTCAAATGCGAGGCCTCCCGATGAGTAAAACGGTTTTTCTTCACCGGTAGGCGACCAGTAGCTGACGTTTGTGAAATGACAAGGAACATTATGGTAGACAAAGAACATTATTTCGAGATATTATTGAAAGCATCATGGACAACGGAACTCAATCAAATGAATATATAGTGACTGCAAATAGAAAGACATTAAGCAATGTTGGAAAGAAACTGCAAAACAATGTAATTTATATGTGTTTCAATATCCATCGTGTAGTACACCTAGTTTATACTAGCTCATGATCCCNCACCTGAGTAGCTAATTCGTGAGGTTGAAGCAGCTGAAGTTATTCATGACAATCTTATGGTTCTTCAGCACTTTTTTCAGTTGACTGATGATTGGTCGATAACTTTCGGTCGAATTTTATTTTATGACGAGTTTTTTTGATAGAATTTAATCCTGGAGAAATGTCAGGCTACTCCCAAACATTGATATTTTTGTTTTTAACTTTTTCACAACTAATAACTGTTGGACAGGGGCACCATCAGGGTAAAAAAAGTCCCACGAATAAACATACCACCCGCATCAGCAAATGATCCTTGAAAATATCGATATAATTATTCATCTTCCTTTTACGTTTTTAGGATGAAATTACAGTCCAACTCTGCCCTCACTTCCACTGAAAGAACTCCAAATATGAACTAGCTTATTCTTTACTAATTGTAAAACCGGTCACAACGGGACATTTCACTGGAACGGTAGACAACATTGGAAGCGCCCCTGACCAACCGGAAGTTGCTCTCATCGCCAAGTAACACCTCCCGCCACTGTTCACAGCTCCAATGCTAGTATTTCCAGCAGAAATTAAGCCATTTTGTCTTCACGGCTTTAATTAGTAGACGTTTCTTGTCAGCACGACGAGCAGGTTGTGACAGGACCTACAGGCGTTGTCGTTTAGTTTTTGACAAAAAAACGTCTTCAAGGAGCTCAGGATAATTTTTTATGGCTGCAGCAGTTATGGAAGGATTTGTTGGTACGGCTCTCCGTATTATGTCGTCAGTATGAACTGACGTCTTCTTTGGGGTCCAGATTCAGGTTTTCTGGATGGTGTAGAGTTTTGTCTAGTGGATGTGAGACAGTTGCTATTTGAAATTGTAAATTTTCATTATGGCTTCCAGGTTTGTGGCTATGAGTATCACTGAATTGCCTTGATATAATTGAGTGAGGGCAGTGGTCTTTTTCAATGAAAGCTTAATTCAATTAATTAGGAATATTTCGAGCGGAGTTGCAGAGCGGTTCATAAAGACCGGGAAACATCCTATACGTCCAGTGGCAGCGTAGAGTAATTTAATATGTGTATATAAGCGTACTAGCTCAAGAAAAAACTTGGAATATCACAGTAATTTTTTTATCAAACATTATTGCGTTTAGGATGATTCTTTGTGCAGTTATAAATCTTCAACATTAATGAAAATTTGTTCAGTTCACGCAATTTTTTTTAAGCTATAGCACAACGTCATATGAAATTTTCTTACACTTTTCCTTGGCAGAGGAGACATGTTTTAGCATGAATTATGGCAGGTCAATTTAAATAGTTTAAAGTATACCTGATTTGGGCCTTTTTTTAATTTTTTACACACACACATCTCCCTTTTTTCAAATGTTGATATTCCCCCTGTGGGAAAGTGCTACCTACGGTTACTAATAAACGATGAAAAAACTTGTCACTAGAGCCTAGATGCGCACATCGTACAAAATACTGACCAACATTTCTCTTTGAGAGCCGAGACGCAGTCGTTTATGCGAAAATTTGTTCACAGACGCAAAATACCATTTTATGCTCTCATTACACTCCACAATTGCACAGTTTCTGGCAAAGCAGTTAGCACCTAAGAAATATAGTCACCAAAATTAAATACAAAAAATCAGAAAAATTCAAAGTAGAAACACGTCGTTGCCGTACACAAAATCGGAGATAGAATACTCACGTCTTTCGTTTTGAGTTCCAGGTTGCGTCGTTTGGTGGGCGAGAGTTGCTTCACGAGCTGTTTCTGTGTGTCGGTCACCTTCTGGCCGTGCATGATGGCCGCCAGGGCGAGCATCTGGGCCGTCTCTTCGGGGTTGTGGGCCTCCGCCAAGTCCTTGCCAGCCTTGCTCATCAGGCCGTCCTTGTGCTGGAGAAAGTCATGGCAAAATAAGCATTTGGCTCTAAGAGTCCTTGAAACATGAGTCAGTTCCGATGTCCAAGCCTGGAAATAAAACTGTTATGAAATTATTAATACTACTGATTTTACATGCTAAATATCTAAAGAATTAAAAAAATGCGACATTCGTGATGGTAGAGTTCTATCATTAGAACATTTCATTTACTTCAATTGTCTTACTAAAGTCAATGTCATTTTATGAAAAGATATCATGCATTGAATAAAGGAATGAACTGAACTTCACAGCCTCTATGAATACTGCAAGTATACAGGTGAGATTAAAGGCTAACCTTACCTCATCTCAAATTAAACTAGGGGTACTTCGTGCCTCAAGTCCGAGACAATCACCTCTCACCCGGCAGTAGGCTCACTACGACCTTAACTCTAGGTACGTAAGAACATTTTAGCAGTTACTGGTTGTCGTTTCTATTTACATTACGAAAATTTTCGTGGTCACTCTCCAGGAGTACAGTGATAATTACACGGATCCTCAATTTCTACAACAACTAATTTCTGCTTTGGTTTGAGAACCAAATCACGCCCACCGCCATTAATGCGCTCAATAGTGTGCTGGAGTGTCCGAGGAGTTGCAACTTTCTAAAATGAGATAACTGACAAAATGTCTGTCGGAAATACAGTCCAAACGTTGCGCTACAGTGACGACCAAAATCAAACAATAAATATTAAGACTACAAAATTAAAAAAGTAAAAAATATGAGCTCAATTTTTCTAAAATGTTTACTGAATGTAAACATGTACAGTATCTAATTTTTCGGCGAATTTTTCATTTCATTATCTACTCCTTTATTACTTAAAATGAAGTAAAAATAATGTAGATATCGATATTTTTACAATATCATGGTTTCCTTTAATTCGAAGATTAAGTCAGAAGAGATGAAGATTACGTATTAATACCGCTGCATTTGTAACTATGGCAAAACGTCAGAGTGTTGACGTAGCTGTAAAATCAGAAACAGTAAATTAGCGGAAGAAAACTTGTTTAATTAAACAAATTACTATAGATAATAATCGTTTTCAAGCTGTTCTGAGTGGAATTCTAAAGTTTTATAATGAAATTTGTAGGCTGGCTAACATCAGGAAGTCGGGTAGACGCAGGGAAACTGCAGCAAGAGAAGATAGTGTTATGCAACGCCTAGCACTCGGAGACCGTTTTCTAACTGCGGCTAACATTCCTCAGATAATTTATGATGACGTCAAGATTTCACTTCGAACTGCCCCACGAAAACTGCATGAAATAGGCCTATATGCAAAATGTGTATATGGAAGTGTATATGGAAGCGATGGTAAGCCGTTTGTACGAAGGAAATTTGGTCAAAGTTTAAAATTTACTGGTATAAAAAGACTGTTAAGTTTGGTGGTGGGTAACGTGATGGTATTCGGCATGATATTAGAGAAGGGCACGTCACCTCTTGTACATTTAAGCTGGAAAGTTAATGCCACTGTTGAAAAGAATGTGTTTGAAAAAATTTGTACCATTGATGCAGAATTCAAGAATCAAAAATCCAGTATTTAACCAGGATAAAGCGCCCCGACATAAAGTAAAACTGTTTATGAAGTATTTAGAGGAACAAAGAAGAGAGCACTCCTTAGAGTCCGGACATGGATCCCATAGAAAACTTGTAGAAGACTCTAGGAGAAAATGTCATGACCAGAGATCCAGCAAACATTGAAGATTTACAGTCGTAATTGCAAGATGAATGAGCGAAGTTTACAGTTGAACAGTGTCGAGATTTGGTGGGATACTACGATCGTAGATGCGCCACTGTGACTGAAAACAAGGGTCGCACTACTAAATATTGAAAATAACTATCTGCGTTTTTTTTCGTGTTTGATCAAAAAATTTATTTAATTCTTAATTTTTGACACTCATACATTAAAATGTTTGTTTCTTTAATTTACAATTTCCGGTAACCTAAAAATTTGCATACACATGTTTAATTTTCTTGAATTTTTTTAATAAATGTAGACTCCGATTTTTGAAATTTTACACTTTTAATATTTGTTCCTTATTTGAGACGGTGATGCATTTTTCCCTTCCACACGGGGAAATTTTCGTTTTATGAAAAAACGTAGTGCAACACTCAAAAGAATAAAATGGTTATGTTCATCGGCTCTCAATTCAGAAATCTAGGCTGAATGGGACCAATAAGGCGGTTGTATCCGTGGTGTAGGTATTTTTAGGCTGCATCTTCTTCAAAACGAAACCATGTGTTTTTTTTTGGATTCCTAAAAACTTATCATTTGACGTAAGTCTTACGACATTATCTGAATTACAGAAATGCAAATTCACGTGTTCAGTTAGTGTAAGTACATATACAGGGTCAGGCAAAATGATCTGACACATTTGTAAGCTTAATAAAATGCAAAGGAAGTAAAGAAACAAAAAGTGTTTTTTCTTTGAAAAGTACATATAATGCCATTTTGTTTCATTATTTTTAAAAATTAAATCCGTCAAATGGGATTCATTATCGTTCACACATTGTTGAAGGCGTTCACGAAAGTTGAGGAAAGATGTTTCCTGGTCATTTGAACTCATTGCGTGGTAACATCGGTTGGACCCGCCCGTTCACCTGGTTTAACCTGTAAACGGGTATTGACATCATATGATGTCCGCGTGGTTGTTGCATTCACACGGTCGCTGTCGATTACACATACCGTGTGAATGCAACACCGGCCACCTGGGCGGTGACCGTTCACAGGTTGAATCCGTGCCATTTTTTTCTCTGGAGATACAATTTCAATAAACTCAAAATCTGCTAATAAACTTATATGTGAACAAAATGAGTTCGCAATACCTCAAGTCAAAGGTATACATTAATTGCCCTCGATCTATTGAACCATTAAAGATGCCATTCGTCAAGAAATTACTGCCATCCCACATGAAATGACCCGCCGAGTTATAGACAACTTTTGTGAACGCCTGCGACAGTGTGTGGACAATAATGGATTCCATTTGACGGATTCAATTTTTAAAACCTAATGAAACAAAATGGCATTATATGTACTTTGTAAAAATAAAACATTTTTTGTTTCTTTACTTCATTTTCATTTTATTAAACCTACAAATGAGTCAAATCATTTTGCCTGACCCTGTGTGTGTATATATATATATACGCCACCAATTTAGATATTTCATTCCTCAAATTGAATTAAAATTCATCGGCTCTTTTATCGAAATTTTACTGAAAAGTCAGGCTATTTTTTGACGGAGAACGATAGCAATTCAGCTAAAAATGATCAATATACAAACTAATGCAAAGACCCGTACAACAGTCAATGCATACGTAAGACTTTTATTACATCGTAATTACCAATAAAATGCAATTAGGACAAATAGTACTAATAAGTAGACAATTATCCTAACTAATACTGAAAACTGGACATTATAATACCTCTGTTTACATTCGCATGTATAATTATTTATTGCGCATAACGTCATTAAACATGACCCATGTCTCATTCATGTTCACCACAAGACTATCGTAGAAGTGGCGAATGCTTGATGTGACAAGAAATTCAAAAATGAAATAGAGAAGTAAAGAATGAACATTCGTAAATGAGGTCAGCATTGCAGAACCTCAGCTTCCTCCACGAGACAGAAGAGAGGCAAAATAACGACAGACAGAACATACTTCAAAATACGAAAGATGTTCATTTCATTTCCATATTTTGGCCAACAATCCTTGAACT
>VOMN01071909.1:0-10412 GCA_014899125.1 Orchestia grillus | reverse complement strand
ACGAATTACAGCGTTTTTGAATCGGCTACTTTTTAAGTGGACGCCCTGTACAACTCTGCTGCATACCAACCTCGCTGGATCAGATGAAGCCAATTTTGTCTTGCAGTGTTCCTTCAGTCACATTTTAATACGAACATAGAATAATGTATTAGGTGGGGTGTCAATAACCTAGGTGCTTGGGTGCTTTGATTAGGTTGGGTGCTTTGAGAACATAGAATACATTTATGGTTACAGTAATGTTTGCTTTTAAAATATTGACACGAGAGACGGAAAAACTAACTGTAATCGGCCAACTGTGAATTATTGTGGCAAGATCTCCAAGAAAAATGTATTCGGTGGTTTTAAATATTAATAATATTAAATATCTATGATGCCGTACAACAGTTCATTTTCGACACATTTCTACAGATTTTATCCCTGTAAAACTCAACTTGATAAATATCAGCGGATTGAATCATAAATACAATAATACGAGTATTTTTTTAATAATCAGTGAATACATTTTTCGTCAACACCCTTTATAGTAGGTTTTATAGTGTAGTAGGCTTATAAAACACCAGTAGCGCATTTGTACGCTGAAACCATCGATCATGTTTGAATAATCTAATTGTATTGTTTCGACCATGAATCCACTTATTTAGCAAATTAACTCCTTCATTTATATTCATGTCGTCCTTGGAGTCAAGATCGACTTTGACAACCAACATTAATTGCCCAAAACTAACAGAAGAAACAATTATTTCACGTTCTCATTATGAACATTTAACTGAAAAAAACAGTGGTTCATTTGGTGTAAACTCTCGTATTCGTTATTAAGTTCAAAGAGCGAAGCTTTCATTCTTAATTTCTTCCAACGTGTTCCCCTGCAGGCTGGAAAACTAGAAATACTCGGCTTAGTTAATGACCGGCGAAGACACTAATTTATACCTACAATACCTGTCTGAACAGAAGTTAATTGATTTTATCGAAACCAATTTGAACGGTCGAACGTCCAAAAATCGAAAGTGAAAATGAAAGTCCATTGAGTTTTCTTCGATGCAAGTTTTCACGTGAGAGCGACATGCTGCTGCCAGGCCCGCTTGGATGACACTAAGTAAATTACATCACTTATTTTTTGTATCACTACACCCCACGTCGGTGTTAGATAGTTGTTATCTATATTCAAAGTTGCGCGATGTTTTAGTTTAATAACTTTATTTAAAAACATCTTAAATGAAATCCTGGAAATGAATATCGTTGAGGTAAAGTACACAATGAAGAATATTACATGAGGTTTGCAGCAAGCCTCCATTGCTGCGTCGTTGTTGCATCGTTGCAACATTTAAGGTATTTGGGATGGGAAAAGAAGTGTTTTCAAATATAATGTGTGACATTTCAAGTAAATTACAATACAGTATGAAAGTGATCGAGGTAAAGCATCTGGGTCAGACAATTTTCAATTTTCCTCAATTTTATCGTACATGTTGGAAAAATTTTTATTTAGAACAACGCATTTTTTAATTTGACATATGCGACTCATGAAATGTTTTTGAACTTTTCATTCTTTTCTTGCAACCAAAGTGGTGCAAATCTGAGTAAAAAGGGAACTTGGCGACTGACGAGAGACATAAATCCATCATTCAATCTATACACTTCAAAGTGCTAAACGTTGCTGCGTTTTATGAAAGCAGTTCGCATGAACTGTTCTTTTTGAGTCACTCTTGAAATGCAACTAAAACAGCCGCAAACATGAATTTAAAACTGATAAAAGAATAACACTTTTTATTATTTGAAGATCTGTGTATGCTTTACTCGTTTAGGAAAATATCAATTTGAAGCAGTCCACATAATACCGTCCTCTAAATATATATCCATGATGAAAAAAGCATCACTGCTGGTATCAGCCCGATGTTCTATTTTTGGAAATTTTGAGTATGAAATATTATCAGGAGTTCTTAACCAAATCTAGCCTAACGCGATGTGAACGAAGCTTTCATTGTAGGTAGGTACTTCCTGCACTAGGTACCCGCCATTGCAGGTACTTCCTGCGCTAGGTACCCTCCAGTGTAGGTACTTCGTGCACTAGGTACCCACCATTGTAGGTACTTCCTGCACTAGGTACCCGCCATTGCAGGTACCTCCTGCACCAGGCGCAGGCATGCCCTCCCCCAGGACAGGCACCACCAAATTATTTGTCCGAATATACAAATTATTCCTTGCGTATGCTTTATGATTTTCAATTAGTATCATAATTTTCCACCGAAGGGAAAGATAACAGCAAGCATATTACAATCAAAGCCCACATTGCCTGCCCTGAGGAGAAGACACCGCGCTTGCTGGACTGACACACATAGAATTTACAGTAATTTCATATTTTCAACGTAATTTATTTCATTTACCTTCTCATACCATATTGGCTAACCACAGTTCACAATTTTTTGCAAATTATTCAGGCGTTATTAATTCTTGAGCTGCACAAGAATATAACTGTTTTGAATATAAAATGTACCTCATGTTAAGAACCCCCAGCTTTATCAATTTAGGTTGCCCCAGAAGCCTTGAAGTATATTTGGACTTCCGTATCTTCTGAACATGGCTTATTGTCTGTCATTTCTCACTTTATTTGAATTCTGTGCCCAATGTACATTGCGTGTGGTAAATAAATGCAACAAGTATTTCAAATGTCCACATAGTAAGCACTGACTACCAATGCTGTACAGGGTACATATTTTAGAAAAAAATAACGGTACATCTACAAGGAATAGGATTCCGCACGTATCATATGTATATGCAATTTTTACGCTTGATGAGACTGAGATAGACTAATATCATTCAGAAACTGCAATCGGAACCTAAAATGAAAGGCATACGTTTTTAGTTGCATGAGCCTTTATTAATTCAACACTTTTTACCGTTGAGTTTTCAATGCTTTACAACTACTGGCATGGTGAGGGATGTGAGGAACGTGTGGCTTAAACTTCCTTTTCCAAGGGAAGCACTCCCTGGTTACGTGAAAGGCCTAGCCTGAGCCGAGACTCGAACCCAGGTCCTCACGGTTACGAGGTTATCACGTTACCAGTACGCCATGGAGCCCTGGTCATGAATGCAGTAAAATTACATTCTCAGATTCACGGACGGATATGCATTTCATTTTCCCTCTCCTCGAGCTTCCACTTCGCGATCTTCCTAACTAATGATTGATAGGAACCATGCGCAGCCTCTCGGCACACTTATCCACTTTAGCGTCGGACCATCTGTACGCATCAACGGACAGAGATCCTTTTTTGAATCGAACACTTCATCAAATAGATCACTAATGCCATTTGCCTCTCAAATTTAGGAGGGTTGTTCCAGTGCTCCTCCTGTTCGCTCTCTTAGATCTCGCTTTCAATTTCCATCGGTGACTTCAAGGAAAACCTTCTTTGATCGAACATTCATGCGAGAAAAGACTGGGATAACCAACGCGTTAATGTCTGATGTGGAGATTTTCGGCGTCATGATAAGGTCAAGAAGCTTAACTTTATTAAAAAAAGAGACTGTCGTCAGTCACCACAAGGTGCTATGATCAGTCAAGTATAGTGGGACTTGGTACCGGAATGAGCACTTGCTTCAGGACCAAGCAGCTATACGATCGTTGAATTTGATACAGAACGAGCCCAGAGTCAAGTGGTCACTGAGCCTGAAACTCTATTTTTAAATAAGATATTAAGCTAAAAAATAATATTCATTTAATAAATGCTCACCGATTCATATATATGCATTGAGAGGGTTTCACCAAAGCAAAATTTCTATGTAAAATCTAAATGACTTCTTAACTCGCTATTAAATTTAAATATAATTTTTTTTAGTTCAGAGAGAAAAAATTGTCTTCAGTCGTGAGAATCTAAGAATGGTTTCGAGAATTTCAAACTTTTTTCATAACCTTAAATCTTTGATAACAACAGCAATCTTTCATTAAAAAACTTGATAAAAATAATCTTCAATTTAATATGAATAGTAAAGAGAAGCGAGCACAACGAGAGTGCTGGAGAACCGTTTACACAATTTAGGCATCAGTTGTAAAAAGAAGTTCCATAGCTCAAACATATAGAATTTGATACACTTTCCAATCATGTTGACTTTGATTCATTATCAAAGAGTATCGATTCAACGTTTTTTCTTCCACAAGAAATACGTTCATTCTCATGAAATCCGTTCTGGGAATTGAAAACACACTGATCGAGACTTTAAATGGAACTCTATTGACACCACGCCAGAAAAATCGGCTTTGGAAGTGAAGGCAAACTATTTGGCAGTGAGGGCAGCCGAAGGATAAAATGAATCATTTCCGCTAGATTGCATCCATACTGAACGTACTATGAATATGTTAATTCATGAATGTAAGTATCTGGAATGGTATGTGAGGTAGGGAGGTTGAAATTTTCTAAGAAGGCAGCGCTGCACATGTCTACGGGACTTGTTGCGTGACCCGAGCTTCCATGGTTCAGTATTTCCATATTTGTAACCCATTTAACTCATTCATTTTCGTCCCGGAGTAAAAGTTAGTTGAGTGCCAATTCTAGGGGGCATGTGCAAAAATCCAATATCGGGACGAGAAAAATTAAAGAAAATGTGCCATTTCGGGCGCAGTTAAAGACAAAATTTATGGTTTGTTGGAACAGCATCTAATCTGGAGCCCATGTCGCCTTCAATAGCAGAAATAAACTTGTGATCTCAGTAGAGATCTACCAATGCCAGGTAAATGGACTTTGCATGAAACGACCTAACGTCGTTTCATGAACTGCTATGAACTTCAATAAATGTTTTGCCTATTCCTTGTCCCTTTTTGAAACCTTCTTTATGTAATATTTAATTTTTAGATCTTAGTGTGAGGTGAAGATATTTTTTGTAGCAACGATTAAATCAATTCCATTCGATATTCCATTCATTTTTTCTCCCATTCAGTGAGAAAAATTGATATGCGGAAAATTTTTGTAATCAAACAAAAATAACAGAGCCCAAAATTTTAGTCTAAAATTATACGGTTTAAATTTAAACTTACATTTCAATTTTCAGATATGAGTTACTGACCAAAGTCACTACTTGCCAATATCGATTGCCAATGAATTTCTGTGTTGCGTACTTGTGTGAACTCAATTCTCTAGGAAAGTACAAGAATGCGGATATATTTCCGTAACTGCTTTATAATTCGTGTAATAATTCATTTTAGTAAGTCCAGAAGATAGTTAAAAGATTTTTTTCAGATGAGCCAAAAACTTACAATGCCTGTGACAACGGTTTTCAAAGCTGAAAAAGAACGGCATTGTGAACGTGTGGGATAAAACTTAATCAGAAGCGGTAGAAAATATTCATATTATATTTTGAAGAGATATGCATGGTTTCTCTGGAACATTTCCCCTAAGGTAAGTTGAGACCCGCCTAAATTAGTGTAAAAATTAAACATTTATTTTCTCCATGGCTGAAATTGATACCACTACTTCCTATTTTTATTCAATTGAACGCGTCGCACTTGCTCACAAGATGATTGTTCAACTTTCGGCATTATAAATTTCAAACCGAAATTGATTCCATTCCGAATGATTGAAACGGTCACGAAGTATAAATTGAGATATTTTTCGAAACCGAATTACCCAAGTAGAAAATCCATGAAAGATATCTAAACTCTCTAGTTTCCGTGTCGCATTTGGAGAAGAGGCAGCGCGAGAGCGACTGGCATCTTCCATCAGTTTTCATGAGCTAACGGGTCTGTCGTCAGAGGATTCGAACGCTGTGTACATTCACGCTATGTAGTATCTCACCCGCTCAATCTATCGTCATCTTTTCCCTTGTGATATGGAAACATATGTCAAAATTATGAAATTTACGTGAGACATCAATTTAAGAGAAATTCGATAATTCACATTGTTTTTGTAGATCATGGTACAAAAGTTTTTTGCTCTGCAGGCAGCATGATTCTAATGCGTCAGCGCCTAACGTGTTGGTAGCGTGAGAGCGCAAGGACTTGACGCGTAGCAATTTTACTGAATGCAAACTATGATTTTTTTTCCTTTGGTATTTAACAATACTATTATTAGTACTCAAAAGAATGCTGCGACATCTTACCACACTCGTTGATTTCATAGTGAATTACGGATTTTTTCCGGTCTCATAAATATGAAGTCGCTTTCTTATATGAACGCATTATAAGAGCACAAGTCTGAGCTTAAAAAAATCAGGTTCGAAAGCAATTAAACATTCATTGTAGGTATAAAATGACATGAATATTATTCTACCAGACACTTTAGCGAAATTTCAAAAGAATCATCGTTATTTCAGGATGGAGACGGGCGAGAAAAAATGGACAAAAAAGTCTAGTAAAAAATCGAGTTTTGCCATAGCGGCTTAACAGCAACAGTAAGCCAGGCCTGCGTTTCGCCTCGGATGCAAATGACCTCAACATTGCCGCTGCATCAGCCCGCCGCCGGGTGGAAGCGACACATTAAGGCAGGTCGCTGTGACGCGAGAGTGAGTTATTCAATATAGTCCCCCGGCCCGCTACCTGAATTATGTAGAGTGCTCATGACTAAATCTTAATTCACTCCAACCTCCACGCACAGGATTTAAATTTTCTCTCTTTTTAATTATTTTCGCTGAACCGAAAAACGTTTTGATTAGAGTTTATACTGATAATTTGATCGCGTAACATTACTCTCATGAGAATATGAGAGCAGCTGACGGAAATATGGCTCACTTGTCACCCAAACAAACAAAAAAAATGCTCATCACTCTTGATGTTAAATTTTGATACGTTTGTTGCAGATTCATTCTGTTACATATTAAAAGAGAAAGGGTTAACTTTTTTCCCAGGATAAAGCCCTTGAAGCGTTTTAATTAAATTTTCATGTACTCAAGTTATTCTCCTTTGAATTTTTTACCGAAATCATTTTTGAAAAATGCAGAGATCATACCCAAGCTGATGGAAAAGCTAGGAGCCAGTTTAATTTTGGACTCATTTACAGATGCTTAGTTTGAGTGACTCCATTCTTTACAGATGCCTAGTTTGAGAGACTCCATTCTTTACAGATGCCTAGTTTGAGATACTCCATTCTTTACAGATGCCTAGTTTGAGAGACTCCATTCTTTATTTCTATCGCTCGCGAAAACAGAAGAAGACTTAATGCAAGTAACATAGGCTCATTATGGTCAAACCCAGAACAATAAACACACCAACTGGCTGGCCCTCGAAATGTTCATTAGACAGAGTGCTTCGATTTGTTGACTCCTGCAGGAGGTTCTCCTCGACGCTGGGAAATGGGAGAACAGCATCGGAAATTCGCAAAACAATTAGCATGTACGAAAAAAATGTAGGTGAATAGTCACACTGCACACTAGTACATACACTAAATATTGCAACTTGCAGGTGATTGAAAAGTACAGAAAATCATTAAATTCATATGATCATTCGCATCGAAAAAATGTCTCTAGTGTTTATGGATAAACGACTGCAAGGCACATAGAATCACGCCGCACAACGCGCACCCTTGCAACACGGGACAAAAAAATGATGTTGTGTTACATCGACTGCAATCAGTTTAGCATTACAGCCGAGATTTGAATGTAAAGGGTGGTTAAATTGTAAGGGCCGATTTTGAATGTGAACCACACCTAAACGTCAAGTTTTTTCTGCATTTTATTTGATATTTCTTTATTTCAGACTAACTCAATTTGAACCATGGTAAGATACACAATCGAACAACGCGTTGAAGTTATTCAGGCTTATTATGAACCTAATTTGTGTTTTATTCAAAATCAACATCGGCCCTTCAAATTTAACCATCCTATAGATTCAACTGAAGTGAAGTATTAAACTGCACTAAGGTATTAAACTGAACTGAAGTTATAAACTGCACTGAAGTTATAAATTGCACTGAAGTTATCAACTGCACTGAAGCTATAAGCTGAACTGAAGTTATAAACTGAACTGAAGTTATCAACTGAACTGAAGTTATAAACTGAACTGAAGTTATAAGCCGAACTGATGTTATAAACTGAACTGAAGTTATCAACTGAACTGAAGTTATAATTTGAACTGAAGTTATAAACTGCACTGAAATTATAATTTAAACTGAAGTTATCAACTGAACTGAAGTTATTCACTGAACTGAAGTTATAAACTGAACTGAAGTTATCAACTGAACAGAAGTCATAAACTGAACTGAAGTTAACAACTGAACTAAGTATTTCCTTGTAATCCAAATGACCATCGCACGCCCTCAGACGGCCGAGTGTGGCTTAAACAATGCAGGCCCTCGGTGCCAGCCGTCCAAGTCCCCGAGGGCAGGAATGGTCACCTCTCATAGGATGCCACAGCACACGCCTCAAAAGTTCTTTGAATCATTAAGCAGATTTCCTCACAGATGTGCAGTTCCAGTCGCGTGTAATGAGATAGAAGTTGCGACTCTGACGCAGGGGAACTGGCGTGAAAATTTATAAGAATACTTCAATAGCTTTCAATATTCTCAAAATATGATGAGTTACCAAACAAAGCTCTAATGTCTGGTCGGTGTGAGATTACGAACTGTAATCTGCCGTAGAATTATGCAGAAACAGAGAACAGTTGTGTCTTAAAGTGGTCGATGCAATACTGACGCAATAATCATGGATCGAAATATTTTAAATGCTTAATCAATGAATGTATAGAAAATGATAATGATATTACAAGATTTATTTTCTTATTTAGCTGCACATTGAACCTATTCGACAACATGAGTTTTGATTAGCGCCGACGTCTGAATTCACGTGCTTTTCGGATAAAATCACAGGCGCAGAAAACACTTGGCTGACCAATCCACGAGCGCAAGCCTTTTAATTAAAATTCTGTTCAAATTCTGAAAACCGCTTCAGTGATAACTACACACCCATGTCAGTATTGCAGTTGTGTGAGCGATATCATTTTTTCATTTCACGGTGCGAACGTATCGAACTGTTGGCACGTATGAAAGAAGCCACTTTCGTTAATACTGAAGCATTAATCCCGCAACAGCTCTGACATACCATGAAAGGATGAGTTAGCTGTTATATAGAATTGACTATACCAAGTCACCAGTCACGACCATATGCTAACGATAGTATAGTATCGTATCAAAAGAGTTACATAGATTTTAGCGATCACGTTCGTACGTAATGAGACAATGTTCTGAGATTTGAGTCATTCATTGACTTGATGCCCCGTGACGTTAGTGCAGAATACTGTCGCTAAATGC
Source organism: Orchestia grillus (assembly GCA_014899125.1). NCBI lineage: Eukaryota > Metazoa > Arthropoda > Malacostraca > Amphipoda > Talitridae > Orchestia > Orchestia grillus. Next base: position 1,191 of record VOMN01071909.1, on the reverse strand, counting down.
TAGTCCAGCGCTCTCACGACGGGCCGCGAGGGCCGCCCTGCAACACCCCACTCGCACTCCATCCAGCGCCACAGGCCGCCGCCAACTGAACTCAAGTCTCCGGACTTCGCAACCCAGCAACCACGGTCTCCGGCCAGACTGCGATCTCCAACCGTCGGTGCGCACACTCTGTCACAGCTCTGGCCGGCCGTAGACTGAGTTTATTGTCATAATACCCATGAACTGATAAATAATATTCGGGATATGAACAGGTGCTGGCCGGGCCTAAATTGGATGCTAAACGATTGATAGATAATTATTGGGATACTAGGAGACGCGCCCTGCCAAAAATGGCGGAACAAATGATGTTAATTTCGTAAGATGCACTCTTATTTACGGTAAATCTGATATGAACTATTTTTATTTGCAGTATCACGGATGCAGACTGCCTTCTCTGACAGTCTCGCTGACTATTTTAAAATATGGACTCTGAAATTTTCTCCCATCTAAATCCTTAACAGCGTGACAGAGAGACGGATGAACGGACCAACTAAGCAAGCAATCAAAGCTGGGCTATCATTATATAGTGAGATGAAGAGGTACTTGCCGGCCGTAGACTGAGTTAAAAATTTGGATACTAATCACTTGATAAATGGTAATCGGGATTTGAAGAAGTCCTGGTCAGCCATAAACTGAGTTATTGATTACGTTGCTAATCAGTTAAACGATAATCAGGACTTGAAGCGGAAATTGAAGCTAAATATGTTCATCGTGCTGGACAGGTGAATCTGTTTCTATGCTTATTACAGCTATAATCATGAAACCTCATGCATTTCTAGAATACATGCATAGAAGAAAAATTTTCAATGGACATAAATATATTTATAAGTATCACTTGAATAATTATTAATGCAAAATTTCCAAGGCGTCTTAGTTTATCTTAATCAAATTTATTCCATGATATTCTAAGATAAGACAGTGCAGTAGTTACAATCACCGTGTGAAGTTTTGTCTAGTTTGCCTTAGATGGAAGGAAAAAATGTGTAATGCCTCAGCAAGTATGTTGATGGTGTGGCATTTACGTTTATTTTGTATCCTTTTAAAACTCAAGCTAGTCCTTTCCACTCTCGTTTTCCTGCCGTAAGATCATTGGAATTTATGGTGACCACATTTCATCGTTACATCTGCAGTTCGTTTTCGAGGGCCGAGTTC
>VOMN01071903.1:0-14055 GCA_014899125.1 Orchestia grillus | reverse complement strand
CTCGATGCCTCTGAACTATTGCCCCAACAGTTGGGTATGGAACCATAGCACGTCCAGAAATTTGCCGGTAGGTTAATCTTTCATTACGAACTCCAGCTATTTGCTTTCGAATAGCTTCAGGTATTTCTTTGACTTTCGGCATTGTATTCGCTGAGCTTTCATCTACAATAAATCTGGAGCGGTAGTTATCGCGCCGATCGTAGATTAAATCTCATCATCAGTTTCGTCATCAAGCATGCGATAAATCACTAACACATGACGGGGGACATCGCCCCCCTTAATATTCTTGGCCAAATTCACGCCCGTCACCCGACCTAGCGTCCACCAGCAGGAGGTGCACGTACACCTGCTCCTTGGTTCCACATACACGTTTCACGTACGCATACACGTGCTCCCCCAATTTGATGTTACGGCCCTTTTATCCTCCGTTGTACCTGTTGCTCTGACCAGCGAGTGCCTCCATGGGTAGTTATGCAGCATACTGCCCGATAATCTTTCAGCCAATTAGCCTTCCTTGGCTGACAAATTTGACCAAAACATCAAGTGATCTTCACGCACCTCTACCAGCTACACTTTTTATCGTTCGCTGGTGATGTTCAACTATACCGTCCCCAGAGGGTCTGTGGCAACTCCCTACGAGCTATAAAAGAGCAATTCTTAGTGGCATTAGTGGAATAAGTTTGAATGGCTTTTCCATCCCGGCAATTAAGGGTCTCACACGACGTGCCTCCTCATCTAGTGCTATTTTATCAATCCTTGACGAAGCACAGAGTTCTCTTCACACCTCAAAAGGCAAGCCGACCTCAAAAGTAAATGGAAGAAAGTCATTCCAGCTAACCCGGCAAGGACACGTTAATCTTTCAGAAACACATCGACACGTTCATCGCACCACTCACGTTTTGGGAATTCACTCACGCTTTGGGATTTGTGCATAAGCTTGAAACAAATTCACCATTAAAGCATTGATCAATGTTGACTTTGTACCAGCGTAAGTTTTTTTCGTGCAAAAGCACTTCTTCCGTGAAAAAAAGGAACAAAATTTCTAACTTTATATTTTCTTTAACTTTGCCACCATTTTAACTTCGTGTAACCATTCGGTCGCATGACCACACTCGCCAGACGGCATCTTGCTCGATGCCTCGACAGCTTGCTGCTGCTTACTTTAAACCCGCTTTGAAATATAATCACAGGGAAGAAACTTAAAAATGAAATAATACACACGTAAGAACACCAACAAATGAAATTACGAAAGCCAATCGGAACAACACCAACAACAGAGAAAGAACGAAAACGTTGAACCCATGAACTCAAATGTACCTTACGGACAGGCGTGCAGAGGACGTTCCGAGCACGACCTCACCCCGTGACGTCCAGCACACAACCGCGTAGTATTCTGCTACCGGTAATGAATTAACAATCCCTTGCTCCAACTAAATGGACTCTCTCCAACCTAAGCTCACACATACCGTGATGTGTTGTACCAGTTGTGCAAACATTCGACCGTAAAATAGCCCGCAGGAAAAGAGCATACAAAAATAATGAGTAACACCGTGCATTATTTTCTGTTTTCGTCCCAGTCAAATTTTTTCACCAACTAGTCGACAATCGACTATCGACGGCGATGTCTACTCTTGACTAGCCAAAATTATACAAAATTAGACAACCCGGTATCCACTTGGTTAGTAATTGTTATGCAACGTAACACACGAAAAAAGCTAGCCTGTGAACAGATATAACTCGAGCGCTATAACAGATATAATTCAGTGTTTAACAACCGTTTTATGAAGCATTTATTTATCAATAATGATAAAAAAGAGTCAGAAAAAGGGGTAGAAATTTTCATACGTTTCAGTAATAGGTAAAGTAAACCCTATTGTCTCTATGAAAAGTTTGGTTTTTGAGATATTTGATGAAAACGTTTCGAAAACGTTTCGACAGGTAAGTTCTAGATAGTTACAGATCACGCAGCGAGTTGACTTCTTGCTTACCTTTTTTGCACTTTATTCTCTATAGCAATTAGGCGCTGGCAACATGAACCGCTTTTAACAAACATCTGTCCCTGGTGTTTAATCATAATTATTTAATCGATAGATATCTAGATATACAGACATCTCCATAATTAGCTACACAGATAGAAAGATTAAAGATGTACTGACAATAAAGTTAGATTGGGATTCATCGCACATTCGCAACAGTAACTTTGAGGGGCACTTGTTCACAGAGACGAGCTGTTTATCACGGCAGGTTGCTGACACAGCCGACCCATTGCTCACCATCCATGTTTTTGCTGCTCGCTTGGGAGGCTGAGCTCGGCTCCGGCCTCTGGAACGAAAGAAGAAAGGCGCACGCCACAACAAAGGCTGCTATTGACGTCTGGATTGAAGGAACAACAGGTGCTGCTAATGGTGTCACGAATATACGTAAACTATGTAGAATTAGAGTACCTCCGTATGTGACCTGGTCGTGAACTGTGATACATATGTACCTAGGCACGATGTTTTACAAAAATGTGTACATCACTTTAAAATGTGAATAAAACGAATATTTCGCGCAACATTCAGCTGTGGTCATGAAAAAAAGGTATCATGAATACAACTCACTGGATTAGGTGTGGATTTAACGAGATCGAGGACGCCAAAGTTAACTCAAAGTGAGGCGAATTATTGATATTCTAAAGTGAGAACTTCATTTTCGCAGGTCATTTTGCATGCATTGCATTTTGCATTAAATTGTGAACGTGTGGAGGAAGTGTCTCAAGGAGGCGAACTATCGTAAGTCCAGCCCGTGAATATGTAGATTGAATACCTTTTCTTTTGCAACGCGAATACCTCACAAAAATACAACGTAATTATTCTGCTACTGAATTATATTTCGCCAGTTGGCTGCTTGCCTGGTCGTTCGGTCTCCCAGGCCCCCTCATCAGTGTTGCATGGGAGAATATTACTTCATGCCGCGTGTCAAAAATAAATTCAATGCAAAGGAAATTATATGTTTTATTTAAAGGAAAACAATACGAGGGTAGTTTGGTTAACATAGTTTCGTTATGAATAAGTATGCTACCCTTACTTATGACGTAGGTATGGAAACGCTATTTATGGCCATAAGTATAATACCCTCACTTGTGGCATCATCCTGACACTCAAAAAAAACTTTAGATCTTCCTCTTTCCCTTGAATAACACAGAGCCTTTTAACCAAGGGTAGCTTTATCGCTGATTCGTACTTTTAATAGTGTACCTTGGATAGGGCTCATCTTGCACAAAAGAATTAGACATCCGCTGTGCCCAAGGCAAAATTATTAAAAATCTGCCCGCATTCGTTCCACTTTTAAAGAGCCGGGCGACAATTTTGACGAGGGTGGTGCTCCTGAGAAGCGATTTTTGGAGCCAAATATTCAGTAAATTAGGAGGCCTCTTAGGCCGCGTCTGGAGCGCTGTCATTTTCTGGGCTGATGAACCAGCAGGACTCTGCTTGTTGTGCTGCAGGACTCTGCTTGTTGTGCTGCAGGACTCTGCTTGTTGTGCCGCAGGACTCTGCTTTCTGTCCTGCAGGATTGTGTTTGCTGTCCTGCTCGACTGTGCTTGTGCTGCTGCAGGACTCTGCTTGCTGTCCTGCAGGACTCTGCTTATTTCCAGTCATAAATTTCCTTTGTCTGACGCTCCTTGCCTTCCCGTGGTAATTTCGACTTAATTATTCTCAAGCCATAATCACATCTTTCCGCGTCGTATTCACATGAGAGAACAATGCATTTCACACCAGCAGGAAGAATGGACGGTGAAAAAATAAAAACGTGATGGAAATCGGGCGAAAGAACGACCTAGAGTGCAGCCAATAAATGCGTCGCAGTACAACGGGGGTACGGGGACCACCCGCTACCCCCCNCACTCGGGTGACTGCCACGCAGGGCGCCGCCAGAGAGTCTTGCGTCTCCACGCGAGGTCGTACAGTGACGCGTCTGTTGACCGTCAGACATTGTACGGGCAAGCGAACAAAGGAATTCGTTGTGGTTGTTCGCTACAGGCTCTGTATGTCAGTCTAGTTTGGGTTCACAAAAAATTAACGAAAGATTTACGCAAACCTGACGGGTTGGGTCGAAATGACCCGTTTCGATATCCGAAATCGCTATCACCGACTTCAACGACGTGATTCTGAATGATTGAAAAGATATTATTTTCACTCTAATTCATTCATTTAGAAAAAACTAAGTATTTTGTCTACATTGAATTTTTTTGTTCAACGATGGTCATTCAGACGGACCTATCCCATCCTATGGACCCATCCCATCATATGGACCCATCCCATCATATGGACCCATCCCATCATATGGACCCATCCCATCATATGGACCCATCCCATCCATGGACCCATCCCATCATATGGACCCATCCGATGTTCTGGAGTTCAATTGTGATAGCATTTTCTTTTAGTTGCCCTTTTTTGAAGTAATCTTTTTTGTGGGACCCTTTTTTATGGTAACACTACCCTTTCGTGGTTGCACGATTTATGGTAAGACCTTTTTAAGGTACCCATTTTTGGGGAGAACACTTTTTAGAGGTAACTCTTTTTTGAGGTATCACCTTTACACGGTAAGGCTTTTTTAATGTAACGCTTTTTTAAGGTTACGTTTGTGCACCTCTGTACGTTGTATAGCACCCAGGCCACCCGTCACCCAGGACAAGGTATTGAGAGAAAGAGGCTCTGAACCGCACCACCACCACCGCACCACCCCCACCACCGCACCACCACCACCACTGTACCACCACCACCAATGCACATCCACCACCACCGGACCACTTCGTGTTGGGTTACTGAGATCTTCGCTGGGTATAAGAATATTTGAAGTCTAGAAGAATAAACTAATTTTTGAAATAAACGAAATGTTGCGGTGACAATCATCTATATTTTATCTACTTGTGTCCTTATTTACCCTCCTGTTGAAATGAACGATGAGAATTTTACACTGATCTATGTGAACTGAAGAGTAGAGGATTTTTTAAGTGGTTTTCAAGAGGAAAATATCAGGCTGCTCAAAGATTCATGCATCGACTTTCAAAAATAAAACTTCTAACCTCAGTGCGCCTGAGGACGTCCTCGTGTGGCATAAAAATGCAAGGCTAAAAAAATTTCCTTTTTTTCATTTTGGCTTTCTTTCATTTTACTTCTCTGGATACGATCCTTCAAAGCTCGTATCTTTCCTACAGAGATCTGCAGAGATTTCTTCGCGAATAGTTCCAGGCCAGAGAACTTGTGGAATACATTTTCCTTTTGGGAAATTATAAAATAGTTTCCTATCTAAGGAACTTTGCATATCACTTTTTGCGCCAGGCGCTCCAAAAAATTTCTCTCCCAACGAGAATGACAAAAGTTTGTGCACGCTTTTCTGTTTTGCTGAATTTCTCATAGCATGGGAACGAAAAAGAATGGTTCCGTGGATGGCCTCCGCATCTCCTTGCTCGTCTTTGGTGAGGGGGGGCAGACGCAATGCATACATAAATACGCATGCATACGTTATGCACACCTAAATGCACGTGCATATTTAACCATTGAGAGTGACATAAGAGAAGCCAATATAATTCAAATGCCTGCACGGTTTCTGTCACATCAAAGTTCACGGCAGCCTGCAAGGTACTGTTCACGCCTGCGCGGTGTACGTGACTGTGACTAATACTGCTAAAATTTGCCAGAAACAGTGTGACTGAGTAGCACACACAGCTTCGGACATGCGTATTTGCAAAACTCTGTTGCAAAACAGTGACAGTAAAATCCTTCCATTTTAAACTCACAGCGGAAATTTTTGTGACATGAAATATTTCCTGCGTGGAGAATCGCAGTCAACGTGTTAACGGACATTCAAGAACCATTCAAGTACAGCCTTGCATGCCTGCAGAGGTATTTGAACGTTTATTTCATTGTGCTCAACCACCAATTACACGGCCAAGATACCACCAGAGTAATGCACACCGATGCCATCAAGGCTTTCTTCGACAAGCTAGTTCTGTGAAAGAGGAAAGTCAAGAGGCTAACGTAGTTGCCATTCATCGAGCATCTGATCGAGAAAGTCTGGTAAGAACCTCCTGCGGAGGAGCTGTAACATGAGGGCAAAGAACACTTGTTAGTCTTCCAAAAAGAGTTCAAACGCTTACTTCATGTCACTGAAGGACATGAGAATGTACTACAGCTGACACTTGCCGGCAACTCTTTCCGATGCGTTGTGGAGGATTTTCCAGATGACAAACAAAAGGAATTCTTGAGTGCATCTACAACAAGGTAGCCAGACCTGAGTGCCATGAATAACAGCTCCGATTGCTGGGCCAATTCGCGTTTTGCTCTTCCCAAGACAAGTGAATTTGCCCAGAAGGATCTCATTTCTTCCTCATCCACTCACCTCTGAGAAAGTGGCCTCTCGGCTCTCTCACTGATCAAATCCAAAGCTTGCAACAGGATGAATAATAAAACAGACGTGCCTTAAGCCATGTAGACACGTGTGTTGATTTGGTCGTAGCAAAAATGCAGGCGCATCCTGCTCATTAAAATCTATTCCTAAATCAATCATTGTTTAGCAGCAATTAATAATTATTGATGTAAATTAATGAACATTTCCACTGCTGTTTCTCTCCCTGTTATGATTATTATGTAAAATTAATGTGTGCCATCAAAAATTAGTACGTTTTCAAGGCTTATAAATGTCGGGGTCATGATAAGTTTGGTGTAATTAAAATGGGACGCGTCAGCGAACTTTACATGAAAGGAGTTCGTAAATAAAAATAAAGTGTCCTTCCGTATCCCAGCCAATCGCCTGACCTCGATCCTATTGAAAATTTGTGGCGAATATTCGAAACTGCAGCGCACAGAAGCAGCCCCAAGCACCCTGCTGATTTGAGGACCGTCTGCATGCAAGCCTGGAACAAGATACCACAAACTGAGTGTCAAAAGTTAGCTTCTACTTACAATAACGACATCTGTGATTTATTACGAATTAAGGACTTTCCGCTAAATACAACAGCTGTTCTTAGTGTAAGGCAAATATCTGTTTGCCTCGTATTTTTTTTGTTCAGTTAATTTTCTGGTTATCAATAACTTTTTTCAATTCTGTTTAAATATAATAGTAAATGTAAGTTATCTGAACTATCTGTGCTCTAAGCTCTAAATCAGAGCTTGAATTTTCAAAATACATCAAAAATAGCGTTGTGCAAATACTTAAATCTGAGCAATGTACGTATATGACTGCTAGTGTATACATACATACATGACTTCTCGATAAACCCACCTGCACAATGTACATATACGCCCGTATGGTATACATGACTGTACGGTGCATGCTGGGCTTGAATTGTACCGTCCTGCTCAGCAGCGCAGAAAAAACGTTGGTTCACTCAAGATCTTCCAGACCGTTCTCCCCCAGCAGGAGACCAGGGACCACGGCGCCCATGAGCCAGAGGTCCGCTCTGACCCCGGCAAGGACGAGTTAACTCGTTTGTACTGCACTTGTATTCTTATGCTTCAATCGAGTAAAATTTGTTAAATTTTCGATTGAGAAGAACTTGAGGCTAGTTCACTCCTCCTCCATTGGCCCTCTTACGGTAGGAACCGACCATTTCCTAGCGTACTCGTACGTCCATCTACAGCAGTTAAGTCCTCTGGAAATTCTGCGCTTTCATCAGGGAGCCTGCCAGGGTCAAGGGAATCAATATGAATTGGTGTTCTAGAGGGCCCAAGGAATCGGGAAAATAAAACCTGGATGTGTTCCATTTTTATTGTACTTGATAAATGACGTCACTGAGGGGCGCCGGGCAGTGGGGCACTTGCAGAGGCGGTGGAGGAGTGCAGTTCTCGTGGGTCTGGCTGAGGGTGCTCGGTGGGGAGCGGCTGGGGTTGCGCTGGGGCTGGGCTTAGGCTAATCTGGGACTAGAACTGGGGCTGATCTGGGACTAGGACTTGGGCTGGGCTGGGATTAGGACTGGGCCTGGGCTGGGGATTAGGATGAGGTGGAGTTGAGGCTAGGTTAAAACCGTGCTTAGGCGAGGACAAGAGCTAGAGCTAGGGCTAGAGCTGAAGTTCAACTGGGGCTGAGGCTGGGCTAAGTAGCACATGACTGAGACATGAGTTCAGTCTACGCGAACAAGCCTAGACATGAATTTACACTCTCAAGTGACACCAAGCTGAGGACTCTCTAATACGAGAGGGGAAGGAAAATTGAACAAAAATAAAATTTCACAAGTGCTGATGACGATGGTGCAATGCAATTATGATTTTTGTCAAGAATTAGAAGAAACTACGAGAGGTTTTTTTTCTTCATCGAACGTTAAATTATGCAACTGCGGAGGGAACACCGCATACATAAGTGAGCTGAGCAAAAGTGATCTAAGACATGCGGTTGAATTACTGAATGCTATAATGCAGGAGGGTGACGCTCCACTGGACGAGCGTATGCGCGCTGGAAAGGCAGGGAATACAATTAAAATAGCAACCAGGGAGAGGGAGACTATGAATACGAAATAAAAATTATAAGACTAAAACTCATGTGACCAAGTCAGACCTGACAGCAACAGCGCAATGTTGAGCTAACGAAGGGATTGCGGTACAGACGGGATGAAGTATTCGTACCTGATAACGCGTCTTATTGAGACGTCGACTTATGTGAAATTGGTAGAAAAAGTGATGAATATTAAACTGAGAAACCGGGAGAATTGCGACGTGGTTCGAGAGGGAGAAAGGCGGCACCCCAGGAAAACACAAGAGCCCATCGCTAAAGGGTCTTATGCATGCATTGCGTCTCTGGACTTGTGTCTGTCTGTAAAAACCTCGCATGATTAACGGCCACAAAAGTTTCGGCGGAATTTTTCCTTATTGCGGAAGACTCATTGAAACACGGCCCCACAATGGCCTGGTAATAAGGGACAAATTTAATGAGCGAAATGCACGCACGACAGCAATGGTCAGATGCAGAAATTTTCCAAGCGCTCTCAGTTCTTTTGACTCGGCGATAAGCTGATGGCGGCCAGCACGTCGCCTTTGTTTCTTAATGAACAGCGCTGCTTTGTTTTGATTCTCATGCGGCTGTTATTGATGTGGGGCCGCAGGTGAGGAGCTCAAACGTCTACCGTTTCATTCAATATGCGCCGCAAAATAATGAGTCGCACCAACGCAGCGGGCGACATGCATTATGGTGACGGATTGATGTGAAACGCAGCAGTAAAATTTTGGTGGGACCTGATGCTGCGCATAATTATTACAAAATAATCAAACTCGAGCAGTAAAATGTTGTGCCAAAATTATGTGTAACATATTACTACACAATATTACCAGAATTACGCAAATTGGAGCAATAAATTATCTTCGACAAGTTCGTACAATTGTGCAGCAACGTATTGCCCTTTCACCGGTTATATCTAAGCCAACTGGGAAAACATATTTCATGAATATTTTTCAATGCTAACGTTATTACACTGTACGCTTTGTTTCTCCTTCTTGAAGAAAGGATACCAGGTTGGAAGAAAATGGAAAAAAGGATACTAGGCTGGAAGAGAAGCAGCGAGGAAGGATACTAGGTGGCAGAGAAGCTGAGAGAAAGGATACTAGGCTAGAAGAGAAGCAGCGAGGAAGGATACTAGGTGGGAGAGAAGCAGCAAAGAAGGATACTAGGCTGGAAGAGAAGCAGCGAGGAAGGATACTAGGCTGGAAGAGAAGCAGAGAGAAAGAATACTAGGTGGGAGAGAAGCAGAGAGAAAGGTTGCTAGGCTGAAAGAGAAGCAGCGCAAGACGGCAGCCTTCCTTTAGGGGTAATTTTATGGTAGATTAAATGGCTTACCTTTTTCAAAGAACTCATCAAGAAGCCAAGCTTTCAGCCAAGTTCAGCCCTAAAGAAGAGAATGCGGTGCCGCTTTCATAATGCGAAAAAAAGCTAACCGACGTCCGATGTAAGTTGCTTCAATGGTGCCTTCGTTATTACTTTTTACTGACGAGCGCAGTAGTTGAAGCCAAAAGGGCGGCCATGTTTGAAGTTAAACAATAAATTTTGAGCATTAAAGAGAAAAAAGTGTCAGACAACTTTTAACCTTCTGATGCCTTCAAACTAAGGCAAAACTGTCAAGTACGCCGGACATTACGCGATTCCCTCCTATATGAGTAAAAAAACTCGGTTCTAGATTTAGGCGATCCGCTCGACAGTGGCCACTTGAAGAAATCCCTTTTGAGTTGGCGTTTTACGGAGGCGTTTTCAAGTATGATAGGTATTTCGAACAAAATTACTCAAGCAGACAAATCAGGACCAGCGACTCTGCTTTCAGAGACCGAACGGAGATAGGAACCTCCTTGCACCTGCCGGCACCCGCTTTTTCTAGCCCCTTTTTTGTTACGATGTAAGTGAAAAATTAATGCTCTTTTCCACTCATTCCGAGCACGGAATACGCCAAAGAATGGGAAAAGAACACTGGTCGTCTGCAAATTGATAAAAAAATTTGCCCGGACCGAACGAGCGAACGAGGCAGCGATGAGTTCTGCCGGGACTATTTATAGTAAGTTTTATCCCGGTTCTCCCGAGGTAATTAAGCATGAGTTTTAACGAGCTCTAATGCAAACATGGAAAGTAGTGAGTCTTTTTATAATGCTCAGAATCTCTTGGAGATTCTAAGAGGGACGCTCGAGGAAAATTTTCAACGGAAAAAATTGTCTTGTTACTTAGCTGTTCAATAATCTCGGCAATCTCTTAGCGGCAGCGCCCGTTCCCTCAGTACTCCAGTAATTCTCTTTAACAATCTCATTAATTTCTTCAGAGCCGTTCTAACATACTTAGGGGCGCACAAATCCCCTCGAACTGTTTTCCTTTCCTTTTCTTTTCCTGCACCCGATAATTATCAGATGAATAGACGGGCTAAAATATGTAAAGGATGTTTATTCCATTTGAAATGAGGGAAGTCTATCAATCGTCTGAAGATTAGGTAATCGGAAGTCATAGATACGCGGAGCGGCTTTGACAAACAATGTTTGAACCGCACAACTAAAACAAACGAAGCGGACTTCAAAAATCGTGTTTTTAACAACTAATTGTTTTACCGGATGAAAATTAAATTCCAAAATAGTTTGCAAGGGATTGAAACACAATTCTTAATTTTTTCTGCATAAATAAACTACTCCTACTCCTATTTTAATTTATTTGTTATTACAAAAAGAAATTTCAACGGATCAGTGCGATCTGTGGTCGCCGAATGAGACGAGTCATAAAATTTTTTCCAGCACTATAATTCCATGTTCGATGATCAGCCTTCCTGGAACCTTGAAGGCAGGAAATCATTGAAGCAAATTGCGATGCACATTGCGCACAATATTTCACATTTTTACAACAATATTTCCCATGTAAGACATGATACAAGTTCCGTTGAACAGTATTGAGACATGAGTTCGAATCAACGTTATTGTTAGTGCGGAAACCGTTGCAGATCTGGAGATAGTTTCAGAAATATGAGCTTACCAATCATCAACAGTGGATGATGGCTGTACGCTTAGGCCCAGTGCACGTTATGTATGCATTAGTGTGATGTGTCAAGTCATAAAACTTCTTATCGGGACTTTGGATGGTAGAATTCTTTTTGATTAATTAACCTAAAGGACTCGAAGGGGGTTTGAAGGATAAACGACTGGGATGAACGAGGATTATTTCTTGAAAGTACTTTTCAATATCAGAATCAGTAGACTTAGCAGGACTTGTCATTCTAACGTCTACCAGGTGTGAAAAAGTTACGAGTATCCTTATCTTATTATCAAAATGGCTCAAACAGTGATGATACAATTTGGATGAGATGCCAGAGACTGCGTCTCTTAATCTACACGGCGCGGAAGTCACTAGGGCTTCTGCCTTGGACAGCCGTTCTGTGCTAGGGCGCTATTTCGCGAGGGTAAGAGATTCATCCGGAGATCGCACACCAATAATAACCAAGCATTAAGTGTTTACTTCATAATTTAAAGTTTGGAATGCGTTGATTGTCAAATCGGGCCAGAAGATTCAGCTTTTACAAACTAGACACTCACCCAGGGATGTTAGCTTGAGCCAAGTCTATCTGATCATACAGCACGCTCTTTCAGTCCCAGATGGACGGTTGGCTCAGTAACATGAAAATATGTATAATTACTTTGAATGATAATCCACTTAGTGAAAGGATCTAGTATTTGGCCTTTATTGAAGGATGAAATAACTACTCTAGCACCACCATAGATACTTCAAAAATAAACTATTTACTAAGCTCAGAAATTATTGATTGCGATTGAAAAAAACATTTGTACGCGAAGAACGATGAAAGCTTTCAATCATTTTCAAATAAAAAACTAAATCACTTCTGATGAGCAGCTGATTCTACTTAAACTTGAATTTTTGATCTCATTTTTTATTTTTTGTTTCATATGAGAACTTAAATTGCTGAATAGGGCTGACATAGCACTGATTTCATTCCAGTATTTAAACGGATATAGAAGAAAAATAACCGTTGAGAAATTTAAGTCCTATTATTCTCTTCGTGAATTTCATGTGATACCATCTGAGCATCTGATGTGATTTCAGAAAGTTATTAAGTTATTCCTATGACTTCATTTGAAAGGGTGCAAAGCTGTCAAAGGAGACAATTGAATTCTGGGAGCCTTTTCCGTAGAGTTGCGAGTTTTTTCCATAAGTAACATTCGCGTTTGTGGTACCGTTTGCTCAACGTTTTGGATCGAGATTGCTGAAATTTGACACTAACAGCATTGTTTTCAAACGTAAATCCTCGAAAACCTCTGGAAAAACAGATGAAATTTTTGTGATTCGCGGAAGAACGAATGAATATTTACCTAAATCTTGTCGATCTTCGAAGTATGATACAAACCTCAAATGCAAGTGGAACACAAGCACGACCTTACATTGTGCCCCCAAAAGTTACGCAAATTTCCTCCAATAATTTTCTCTAGCCAAAATAAACGACATGAGTGTTGGTGAATCCTCGATTCGTTGTGAATTTCCTGCATAATTTACAGACTTCCCTCCCTAATGTATTTTCCCCTGTATTTACGAATGTCCAGCTCTAAAGTAGCGAATTTTTTGCTAAGAATTTCCTGTTCAGTGTATTTCCAGCATAAGTTACGAATTTCCTGCTTTGAAGCTATGAATTATTCAGCTTTGAATTTCCTATTCAGTGTATTTCCAGCATAATTTACGAATTTCCTGCTTCAAAGCCATGAATTTTTCAGCCCCGAATTCCCTGTTCAATGAGTTTTCTGCATAATATACAAACTTCTCCCTTCAAATTCACGAATTTTTCAGCTACGAATTTCCTGCTTTCCATTTTCGCACCGGACGACAACCGAGTTAACGACTTCCAGAAGAAAAATTTGTCTGCAAACCGAGCATTTAAATTGACAGCTTGGACTGTAATCGGCAAATAAAAAAACATTGGGACTACGTGCAGTCCTGGAATGGAGAACTTGGCAACTGTTTGCCAGCTTTCAAAATTCTAAATTCAACAATTTGTAAAAACAGAAGTCACTCACGAAACACTCTCACTGGTTCAGCTCGAAAGAATTTCTTTTAAATGAAATAAAATTGAATAAAGTATTTCATTTTTCTGCCCCCGAACATCGCTGTACAGGATGCTATACATTTGTGACATTTTTCATCATGCACATTTTATGATTGGCAACACACCGCAAATATTTGAAATTCGACGAAACTTTGCCAACACACGAGTTATTTCCTAGAGGCACCGAAAAACATTTCAGTTTTGGCAAAATCCAGTAATGATTCTTTTGAGCGAATGATAATAGTTAAACTTTCAAAATTCTCGATTTAAAAGCTCGAGTAAACCGTAGGCACACATAAAAATGTAAGTATTTGTTCTTTCAGAGCCGTTGCTCCACAGCGCACTCGCCTCATACTCATTAAGTCCCCGATTCGATTCTCGAAACGGAGTTATTCTCTTGGGATATGAAGATTAAACACGACATGCCTAAATAGGCGGTACATCAGTATGGCTTTGGACGTCGCACCTGCCCTGATTCCAAGGTTTCCAAAGTCTTTTTTGATTTACTCTACGGA
>VOMN01071893.1:0-19715 GCA_014899125.1 Orchestia grillus | reverse complement strand
CAAGGGAACACAACCTCTCACCGTGACTGCACACTGCACACAATCTGATTCAATCTGAATCAGACTGCATTCCTTCCTCATTTAGGATTTTAGATTCAATCTGAAGAACTCTTTTAAATTAGAATTTTTTTAAAATACAAGGACTATTTACCTTTTGGTGTGCGTTCTAACATTATCTACCAATTTACTTGTGTAGCCTGCAACAGCCCATACATTGGTAGCACATCTAGACAGGCTAGAGTTCGCTTTTCTGAGCATCCAGGCATTAATCATAGAACAAGTAGGCCGCTACCAAAACTACCTCATTCACATCCTAGGGCCCATAGTGAAAATTTGAACCATTCGCTTAAGCTTGATCATTTTTCAATCATAGATTCATCCAACAACTCAGCAGATCTTAGAATTTTTGAATCCTTGCATATACTAAGAAATAGACCGACCTTAACTTCAGACTTGTCTGCAACACCATTGTACCTAGCGTGACACGCCATTACAAAATGTGTGAACTTTTATTCAATACTTAGAACTCAGTTTTGAATTTTGTTCCTAGTTCTGTTATCTTTTAGAAACATAGAATAATCTTGCAAGATTCTTAGCGCAATTTTTTATTTTTTCTTGTATATTTTTCACAAATGTCATTCACTGATGATGATTTTACGAAACCAGACTGGTTTGAACGTCCATTGAATGATTTTTATAGCCTCGATTGTTTATCTCGAATATAGTAATTTCAACTTTGGAATAGACCGTGTGCGTTTATTTTCTATTTTTTCTGATTTCATTTAGTGTGATAAGATAACGTATTTAAGTCAACGGGGATTTATTTATTAATTGCGTTATAGTGGCTGTACGTTGTGTATGTCTTGGATCTTAATATTAAAAATGTATTTTGACCACAGAAAAACAGAGCCCTAATCTAACTTCCTTTTGAATATAGAATGAAGTTAGATTTAATAAGTTTATTTGATTAAAAAACTGCTATTGAGATTTCGCAATCTTGATATCCTTTACTTTTCAGGGAAAACTCCCTTCATTTTTATGGATTATTCACTTGGTATGACTTTGTCTCATTCTTTCATGGTAACGAGCGAGGATTTTCAAATCCTAAGTGAAGAATGAACAGAAAAAATTGATTATCCATCGTAAAAATATACTTCAACGACCTCCTGTTATGGGTTTACACGAAACGTATGTACATATATTGTACTAAAACCTGGAATCCATTCGCTTTTGTGCCTGTAGCTTGACCTCGAATTATTTCCCTTACATTAATCACTCCTTTGAAAAAATAACATGAATATCTCGTAGGAGGGTTGGAGAAAGGTTCAAGTTTGCGCTAGTGAGATTAGGAACATACATATTTTTTATCGATATCTAGATCACCCTGGTTAACATTTTATTGATATGGGCATTCCAAGCTTATAATTATCATTGCCAGTAATCATGATAGAAATGTTTAATAAATAAAAGTTCAACAATTCCCGTGAGGATTTTTGCAAATGACTTTCCATGGAACCCTCGCTATGAGACGTTGTAAGGATTATACAAAACACTGATTTGACAAAATACAATTC
Source organism: Orchestia grillus (assembly GCA_014899125.1). NCBI lineage: Eukaryota > Metazoa > Arthropoda > Malacostraca > Amphipoda > Talitridae > Orchestia > Orchestia grillus. Next base: position 18,141 of record VOMN01071893.1, on the reverse strand, counting down.
CTTTTCCGCTATTTTCAGAAACGCTCTGCTGTGAGGAATGCATTCCAACAGTGTGAGGAATGCACGAGTTAAATAAATTTTCTATTTTTATCAGGCTCTCCTTTATATACGCACATTTAATTAAAGCCTACTATATGCCGCACTTACAAGTTCAAGTATCGGTATTTTAGGTTCAACTCTCTAGTTTGGCATAAAGTTAAAGATTTGTTTGAGAAGTTGTTTTCGTTTTTGGCTCTGCCTATTCAAGAAGGAAACTCGTCCCTCTTGGTGGCATTCTCACGCAAACGAATTAAGTTAATTAAACGAGCGAAAATCCCCGCGGCTTCCAACGGACGCGTTCAAGTCTCCATGTCGTGCGGGTCGAGGGTCACGCTCTCGGTGCATGCGAGCCCATTTTTCTTCTCACATAACCCCCCATATTCTACGAACGTACTTCTCACCATGTCGTGAAGCCGAAAAACATAGAGCCCGACACACGATCAGTCAATGTCTAAAGACAGTGTCTCCAGACACCCAAATATGGGCATCGAATGCTAAGTTTGCGCTCTATTCTGTTGTGAGCAAAGTTAACAGTTGATACCTATATTTGGGTGTCTTTTGACACAGTTTTCAGACATTTTCTGATCGTGTGAGGGCCCTTAACTGAGTGACGGTATTTTTGTGCTGATATGTATAAATAATTTATTACAAATTGTTTAAAAGTATTCCAAAATTGTATTACGAATATGTTGTATTAATTCTACAAGGAATAATGTTTCAGCGCGTTAGTCATTTTTTATACTTTCCATAATATTTTATGTCTTTCTCAGAGAGCAAGAGTAGGCCATAGGCAGCAGGATTATTTTAGTTAGGTTTGTCTATCTTATGTTTTTGGGACTAGAGTCCCTGAGAGGGACACTGTTTCTCGTAGGTTACCTCAGCTTTATCTAGGTCTTCGAGACCTCCATCTTTCGTGCTCAATTTACTTCTTTTCATTTTCATACCTTTTTTGCTATCTTCTCGTTATCGTTTCTTTCACTTCCTTCTTAACTTGCCATTTCTACGTGCAGGCGATCCTGCGTAGGAGCACGCCTTGTGCATAGATTCCTCATTTCCCCAAGTTCATACTAAATGGTCCATTCTCTTTCGGTGCGAGATGGTCTGAGGTGCTAAAGCGTTCCTACCCTAAGTACAACTATTATTTTGTGTGGCAAATACTCATGATATTAGGAAATAAGACCTTCATTTTTGGGGGGAATTGGAATACAATTTATCTGCCGCCTTAATTTTTGAGGGTTACAAATAATTTATAGACACACGTAGGGACATCAATGCATGCCTTGTAAACTTCGGCCAATGACTAACTTGAGTTGCTTAACAAAATGTGCATTCTGGAGTAATGTGGGTTACTTATCCTAAAATAGAGGACACTTCCATGGTGCAGGTGCCCATGACCACGTAGCAGTACTGATTTATTGATCTATTATGAATTCCGTACCAAATATGTGAAGCAGTTTCTGAGAATCTGGCAAGTTTATACAAATAAAGAGGTTTGAAGAAAATCTAGTACTGTGGAATCTCTACATGTCGAAACTCCTAGATTTATGACGAACATAGTAAAGTGCACTTAAATCAGATTTCTCTAAATTTTAAAAATTTTCTGATACTATTACTTCATTAGTGTACTATACATGGATAAAATTTTCACTGTTGAGCGTGAGAACTGCGTCTTCGTAACTTGGATTCGACATGGTAAAAAGTAAAAAAGATGTTAAAGTTTATCTCGAGGCCAGAATAGTAGCTGGATCGAGTCTTGTTCTCGAAGGAAATATAAATGAACTTCACTTCGAAATTTGCTGATCAAACTGGATTTAGTAATAAGTCTGAAATCGAAGGCAAACATTTCTCTCTCTACCGAAACCCTGATTTCAGAGAGTGTCAATTTTCTGACTCAATGGCAAATGCCAATTTACTCGGGGATCCTGCAAAATTTAGTCATCACTTTCATGCAGTCCCCCATAGGAATAACATATCATGCAAGAACTAAGGCTTTCACAGCATTTCGTAGAATTATGAGAGCGGGAAACAGTATGAGATAAACTAGTTATCTTCTTTACATGCCTGTCAGGAAGAGAAATTGCTGTTCACCAGAGAGTCACGGCACACGGGACCTATTCCACAACAAATTCACATGGTCCGCTGGTGTGGGAAAATTTCTCGAGCTCACGGCTATTTTACGGAGAGCTTTGTTATTTTATTTTATCTCTCTGCATGCTCCTTCCGTTGAATAGATTTTGTCGCTGACCATCAACCGAGATCTGTCCGGTCGTCGTTTCTTCATTTGGTTTTGTTGTGGTCACTGACTGTAAATGTAAGCCTCATAAATATTAATTGAAAATAGTCGTTGGCATTGATCATTTTCTTACCTACGTTTAATTTTCGAAGAGTTAATGGAAACCTGGAATTGATAGCACCAATTTCGTGTCACTGTGTAGCAAAAAAACTGTTGTAGCGATTCTCATTTTTATTTAACTATGCGCTAACACCCTAATTGTGATTTGGACCTTCCATCAGCTAAGTTATGAACGAGAGCCCTGTTCGTGAGCGTGAGTCTTTGGGGTAAAATAATCGTTTTCATAATTCTGTTACACTCATAGCGCACATTTTATCGATCACCATTGATTGGTTTATGTCATGTTAGAGAATTGGACATGGTGAGCACTTGCAATTTTTAGTGTTCATGTACGATAACCTATCTGAATTCGCAATTGGAAATCAGTTAATTTATCGAACTTTGAACCATTTTCGAGTACGATTTTTCCCAAGCCCAATTCGCTCGGTACCCGTTGTTATATGCTTATATCAATTTTTGCACAAGACAGTATTGCGCTCTGCGCATACGAATTCATTCGTCAGGGAAGGTCGTGCTCAGAAGGCTTTGAATTGAGAGAATCGGCTCAATTGGAAGTAATCCAACTTATGAACTTTTCTATGAAACAATAGATCAGGAAAGGGTAGTACATGACGTAATTGCTTTCGTATCTAAGCTGACAGTGACACTGGATGATGAAGGGTCTCGTGTAGGAGAATTATTGGAAATCCCAGAACGACTTGGCCGTGATTCATATAAAGCACTGCAGTCGCAGTCATCCGCCAGTCAGTGTTTGGTGAGATGTAGCGGTGGGTGGTAGTGTGTGCTAAATGTTCGCTCTGTTTAGGGATATTCACTGTTTGAAATAGGTATTGAATACAATGCTTTTAAAGCAACGAGTGCTTTTGCTAGTAAGCGATTCCGCCAAGCTAATATTTTCTAGGCAATCATACAGTCGCTCAAATAAAGAGAATCGTGGAGGCGTTAGTGAAAGTAATCTTGAAGGGAACATACGGTCTGCCTTGTTCTCTGATAGCACCTTGGCTGTTGTATTCAAGGATGAATATTTCTAGATTAAAATGGTTTTAAGGCTTAAAAGTAGACTTCTTATAGTTAGCTTAATATTGTCAATTGAGGGACACAACTTTTAAAGGATATGTGTCTTTCATTTCGTTAATGTCTGCATTTTTTTTTGTTAAAAGTACGAAAATTGTGTTGTAATTTAGAATTGAGAATTCTGTATGCGTTTCACACAAGTTTACTCAAAGAGCCGAAAAGTCTATTCTTCCAAAATGACAAAACCTAGCTTCATTCCAGCTGCTGGCGAGTCTAATACGTAATCTTTTAGATAAAGCATATCGACCATGCAAGGTAGGTTATATACATATTTTAACTATAGAGGCCTATTTTCATCAGTAATAACGAGGCTCTGCTTGGCGTTTGGTTTCAATGATTCATTTTAAAATGCTGCTTTCCTCACGATCGGCATTCGTTTTACGTGTAAATTCCCAGCTTTTTCCTAAAAGAACTATATTTTTGCTGAAAACGTAAAAGGCTTCTTTCCACCTTGTCCCCTTCCGGGGGCATTAGATGGGCAGTAGAGAATAAGATTAGGTTAGTTTGTCTACCCCTTGCTACGGGGGAATGGCGATCCCGGGGACTCTAGGTTGCCTCACCTCTAACCAGGCATCCTGGGCTCTCATCTTGCTTGCTAAACTTTGCTTTTCTATTTTCGTACCTTCTTCGGTACGAAAATTTATTATTATTATTATTCTTTACGTGATGTTTCTATGTGCAAGGAACTCCGTGTGGGAACACACCTAAGCATAGATCCCACGTTTTCAGGGGTCCCTTCTTTTTCTTCTTTGGTAGGTAGGGCGTTATAAACCAACACTAATAATCAAATATAATCTTCGAGCTTGTCTCTCGTGGTCAGCAAATTTATATTTTGATAGTCGAAATTTCTCAGGTCGGTGTTCTATGCCAAAATATGGAAAATCAACAATTTTTACACTACTTTTAATTACCCATCTTAAACGAATCAACTGATTTACAACGACTGCTGTCCACTATCATATTTTTACTGACGTATATTTAGTGAGATTGTTGTCGTCACATCTGGAAAGAACCAAATGTAATTTTCGTATTCTTCAACCTTTGATTCTTATCGTGAGTTTGCTTGTCTGATAATTGGTTTGTATTCGAAGCCTACAGCATTGGTAAATTACATGTTAGGTTTTGAACATTCTCTTTGGTCATAAAATTCGCACGTTACCTCGTTTCTTCAGGTATGTGAAATGCACGGGCTTGATTCGGGGGGTTGAATCGATTAGTCTTGTGTTCGTTAGAGCACCTTGATGGGGGAAGGGAAGAATTAGGGCTTCTACCTAGTAACCCCAAGCGGTAGAATCAGCAAGGCACGTAGCAGACGCAGGCCTAGTGGCGTGGTTGCCTTGGCTTTCACACAGTCCTTCTCGCTCTGCTTTGCACTATCGGGCGGCAGGTGTGCATACCGTGTGGTCGACCGCTTTCAAACTTCGTTCTTAAAGTTCCCGTTTCGTTTAAACGTTCCGTGCTGATGTTAGAGCTCAGCAAACTAAGGGATATAAAAGGACTGTAGTGTAACGACGCATGTATACGGTGGTATGAACAAGTTTCATTATTATATTCCGATGCAATTGAGATTTTCATTTTTTTTTGCACTGGAAATAAATTTTCCTGACGAATGGTTTAAGAAGTTGGTAGCAAAATGTCGGGAGTAAATGAGCGGGAAGAGATAGTTTTTAGTTCCAATCTATTCACTGGATTAGAATTCGTAAGTTTACCTTCGTCTCTGAAAAGTAACATCTAGTAATAATTGTGCTATAGTAGATTCGAATAATTAACATGCGAATTAACATAGTTAATACACAATTCTTTTTGAAATTGAATCTAATTCCAGTCGACGTGAAATTTTAAGATTGTTTCAAAAATGAGTATTTTCTGAATTTTGAGTGTCTCATTAAGATGTAATTACGAATGTGACCTACATAATGTCTGCTAGGGAGAAGAGCGGATGCGATACCTATACCTTCTATTCATTGTTGGAATAAAGGATCACTCTTAAGCTCGAAGTGTTTGATGATATTCGCCTAAGCGTTCTCTCATCATTTGACACCATTTTCTGATCGTGCGTTTCCGTGTTCTCCGAATAGTAAGTGCCAAGCTGTAGATTCAGCACCACCAGTAGTAGGTCAGCTATTTGGCTTTAGTTTCACATGGTTACTTAGCATTTCGAACTATTTCATCTTCCCCGTCATTTACTTTACAATTTAAAGTGGTCGGATCCCTGAGGGACCCCGTGCGTGGGCGTTTGCATCTCCGTGTGCCTCTTTTTCGCCATCTTACGAGTAGATGTCGACGTCACCACCGTTGAAAGTGCGCGTCGCTGTCGCGGCGCTTGAAGTCGGGGGAATGTAATCAGTTTCCACCTGCTCGTCGGCACCATCGCTTTTGTCTTTTTTGTAGGGATAGTCCTGCATGTGAGGTGCCGTCGCCAGTGAAAGGCGGTCGATAGGCAGAGGCAACTTCCTGCTGTCGTCTACGTCACAGTCGTGTACCTCGACTACCTAAGTTGGCTCTTGTTCAGGAAACCCCATCTTAGTCATTCCTGAGGGGCCTCGTGCCAGGCAATTCTCTTTCGTGGTGAATGTGAGAGGGGTGTGGGTGTACCCTGGCATTTCCTCGAATTTTTTAGTGTCCTGGTCTTCGGAGTGAATGAACGGATGCTTCATTTCGTGGGTGTATCAATATTAGCGTTTCCCTAGCAGCCATCTATATTAAAGACAAGGATTCATGTCTTATCTTTCAAATTTTCGCGTATATTTATTTTTTATACGTTGATACTTTGCTCTACGCCTTTGTTAACACCGAACTTGTTCTGCTATGACGATCTGATCGAGGAATGAAATCCTTCGTGCTGTAGATGTGATAACATGCAGGTGATACAGGAAACGTTGGGTCAAATAAACTAGCAGTTAAGTGACTTAGTTTATCACGTCCTCTTATTGGGGTAAAACTAGCGTGGTGTCCGTCTTACTACATGTGAAATTATTGGGTTCGTATTCCACAAAATTTATCCTAACCTTCTCTAGTATTCTTGAGAGTTGGTGCTGCCTGGTTACATTATCATTAATGTCTGACAATGAACGTTTAAATGAAACTAACTCGTTCAGGTTTTTTACGGAGTTCTCTTACATTACAAACTTGCAGAATATTTCTGCTCTTCTTAAGAAGTACATATGTAGCTTTGGTATTCTCGTGTTTTAAGGCTGAAGGTATTAGGAAGGCAAGGCATATGGTGTTAAGTTTCCACGTCGACGTAAATATCATCACTTTCGGTGACCTACTTCTTTAGCAGCGAACGTATCCTCCCTGGATGCGGTTTCAGCTGTACCTCTGTAATAAAATACACGTTTTGTGCATTTATTTTGTACTGTATTCTCTAGGGAGACTATTCCACCTATTTTCAAGTGACTTTCAAATGAGTTCGTGGTCTTTTTCTTCACCAAGAATTGCGTGAAAGTTCGCAAGGGTATTCATCTCAAATGTGAAGTCAAGAGTTTGGTGCGTGCTTAATTTTTGCTTCGCTTTTGGATGTTGATGCTCACACTTCGTGTGGAACGTATTTTTCATGATATGCGATTACATTTTCAGACCAGATTCCTAGTGAATAATCAGTTAATACAAGATGCACGTGTCTAGTTTATTCCTCGTTAGCGCTTTAGCGCTGTCTTCAGCCGCCCAAATTGGCATGGAACACCGCCCTAAATGTTTCTACGACGACGCAGAACTTGCTGGCCCCGCATCCACTGATCTCTCGGGCATCACGGACTTCAGCCTTTCCTTGTTCAAGCAGCTTTTCCCGTACACGGAGGCACAAAACTTCTTTTTCTCGCCCTACAGCATCTGGAGTGCGCTCAGTCTTGCCTACTTTGGATCTCGAGGAGAGACTGAAAAACAGTTGAGAGCCGCTCTCGGTGTGAAGGATAAAGTCGACACCTTGAGGAAATGGAGAGAGCTCGAATTCTTGTGAGTAGCTTCTGTTTAAAATGTTACTGAGAAGGTGTCACGGAAGTTTCAAGTTTTTTCACTATTTCTTGGGAATTAACCCATTGAGTTGAGACTAATGGTTAGGTATGTTGCCGAATGGCCTAATTCTGACGTCTACCTTCACTTATTGATGCAGAACAAAATTTAGCATCAATCTTCACGAAGTGGGATTTAGATGTGCCTCAGGCGTGGTATTTTTTCATGTCTGCAATGTTATGCTCCCATATGTAGTTTGTATTCTTAAACGTTTTTCCTGGTCTTACGTTTACGCAGCTCTAGGTCTGGGAGGATTTTAAGGCCTGGATGTAACTGATGAAAATACTATCGTAAATCTATAATGTTGGCATCAAAGAAAGACTGTATTTATAAAGTCACCAGAGCACAAGTGGTTCTCGGCAAGTAAAGCTAGTTGTTCAACTTTCTTACAATTATGAAACTGCACGTGGGGTCAATTTAGTAGAATAGTTGTGTATTTACCGCATAGTAAAATTACGGCCGCTGTTTTCGATGGATACGTATTTAGTTAATTGAAAGCCTGATTTTTTAGCAAATGGTCCATTCTTCACTTCTCAAGCGTATCAAAGCGCTACGGTTAGCCCATTGAGGCATGGGTGCGTAAACAGTGTTCAAATTTATTCACCGTTTGGTAGGTTAAACTCGCAAAGTATGAACTAAGCTGAGACTGAAAAATCCCAATAGGACTCGAAGTGTTAACTTGCGTCTCATTTTCTGTTATTTCAGGTACAAAATGCGAAGCATCAACAAAACTGAATACATTTTCAATCTTGCCAACCGGGCCTACTTCGACAAGACGGTCCAACTCAACCCCTGCCTCGACAAAGTCCTGACCTCCGAGCTGGTGGTCGCTGATCTTGGTGATGTGAGTAACTGGTCACCATCTTGTCTTTTGGGACTCTTGTGCCTACGTGTATAACACAAACAGCAGACGTGTGCGCAGATAGAAAGCAAGGTGTAGAATTTTCATTTTTAATACGTTTTGCGTGTGCTGTGAACTCGCGGGTCCAATTTCTGTGTTCGTTGGTGCAATTATCCCTGATGAGCGTAACTATTTTGGCCTGAACTTAGATTGATATCTCTGAGGTACCCTAAATAATGAGTGTAGATGTGGCGGGCCGCATGCCCTCCGGGTGGGGAGGCGTGAATGTAAAGGCTTTCTCCAACGGGCGAAGACGGTCTTGAATGGCCCTGGTGAGGACTAGTCACTTCAGTCAGCGTAATACCGAGGGCAGTGTGGGACGAATCCGTGTTTCAACTTTGAAACTTTGATAGACAATAAATATGAAGGTAAATGGGTGTGTAAATCGTGGCGCTTTATTTAAATAGACAAATTTGTGATAATAAAACGGTAGCATGGTAAGAAACCTTTTTAGATCTGCAATACGTGGTCGAACATACGCCTGAAAGGAAAACTCGCGATAAAATTATCGGAGAATTTACAAAATTGAAAGTATCGGAAAAAAGTAAAAACAACAAAGATGATAATGATGCTAATAATTGTGACGGACTTGAAATCTAGCAGTAAAACTCTTGCTGCATAGCCTCTTAAAGGCAACAAGGTCGAGAGAAGGTTGTGTCTTTGACAGGAGCCTTTGACTATGTGAGCCTCTTCCTGACCGACCCAAGGTAACCTTGAGCTTCAAGCGAGCATCGATGTTAGTTCGGCCGGCTCTCCCATTATTAGTTCACTGCAAACAATGCAGATAACTGGGGAACATTTAATGGTGAATGTTCTCAAAGTTGATTTAGAAGCATTCCATGTTTATTCTCGTACGCAGTAATGTGTTTCAAGTGGCTGGTAAGGTGAGGCTGAGATAAATTTTCGATATTAGATTAGATTTTAGGCTGAATAATCAGTACAATAATAGTGTCATATAACATGGAAGCAAATTAATTTGATAACGTCTTCTTTCTTGTACATCGAAAGACTATTAATTCACTTTGCACTTCAATCACCATGTACAAATAATCATACGGTACTATTTCCAAAGTATACAATTAGCGCAATGCTTTTTAGAGTAAAATCTGAGAGATAATTTATTTACTTTTTGTTAGTTTTTTTAAATTTTATTTTACACATTACTCATTTTATCACTATTGAACATGTAAAGCGGTGATACAATATACTTATAAACTCGTTCTAGCCTGTGACTTGAGAAACTTAGTTCCCGAAGTCATAAAAGTAGAGATGGAATATCCACCACCATAATTGCACCCCTTATATTGTGCATTATCCATACTTACTACGTAAACTCCGTAAACTCCGTTGCCAAACTTGAGCCTGTCACTCTGTTATGACACGTACAAACGGATGAGCTATCATCAGGCGGCTGGAGGACGTGGGAGTGACTGTTACAGGATGTTTTCTTGGCGTTTACAAGGACGGCCGCTGCCTTTACTTAGGAATGCCTCTCGCATATCCTCTCGTCTCGCCGCGGAGAATGCCAAACCTTGACTCGCATTGCGCTTTGTGCGCTGCTTTTGTTGACAGATAAGAAGAAGAACCAGAGCAAGGGTGACCTTTTTTAATTGTGAACGTTTCGGAATGCTGAGATTTTATCTTCAGTGCTGAATTACGAGGGAGTCAAACTTGAAACATGAAGGCATACTTCAAATGTGTTTTGTTGTGCATATACGTACAATGTGCGCGCTCTGCAGAGCTACAGAATCGTGTTATTTCGTTTAATGCTTTCCTGCGACCTGTGGAGGAATTTTTTCTTGTTGTATTTCAACTTCATTGTGTACATTGCGAAGCAGGAAAATAAAACTACTATAACAACGTTTTCCAAATTTTAGTCGCTCTAGGTGAACCGGAATGTCGGGAGAATTTATGACAAATTTGTAATTGTTTTAACTTGGGCCTCCACTCCAGTCATTATATTCTTACCTTTGGTGTATGCGAGATGGCTAGCTTGGACAGGGAAATGCATGAACTAGGGTTGTTGGAGGTGGTTTCTAGAATTAGCCGTCTCTTAGTTTGATGTGTATCTACGTGTGGTGCCGAGGTATTTTACTTACAAGCGGTCGAAGCGCGTTTATTTATTTCTGTTGAGTTTAAATAAAGTAACAAAGCTTAATAAAATTAGTCACTGAGATAAGCTAAATTGTAAATACACTTTGTACACAAAGTACACTTTAAAAAAAAGTTGATAAATATTATAAATGTAAACTCCGCTGTCCATTTTCTTGAGTAGCAACGATCCTGCTTTGAGCAAAGCGTCTCCAAGATTCGATAAAACATATTGCCGTATAACTTTCAGAACTACGGAAATTGAGCAACCTTTCTGAGCACTTTTAATTTTATCATACAACATTTTTTCAACGAGTTGATGATATAACTAGGATACTTGAGCCGTATCTGTATGCGCTACAACCCATTTCTATTCTTCCGATTTTTGAAGTTCGATAACTGTTACATGGGTGCTCAGTCGTTTATAACCATAACTTCATTTTCTTTTTCAGGCTGGCATGGCGGACAAGATCAACAAATGGGTGTCGGACACGACCAAGGGTCGCATCACAGACCTTGTGAAGCCGAGCGACTTGGTCAACAGCAACATGGTGCTCACCAACGCCGCCTTCTTCAAGGGAACTTGGCTCTACCAGTTCAAGAAAAGCCAGACTCGTAAACGCCTTTTCTACACCAATGCCACGGATATTTCCTTCGTAAGCATGATGGTCCAGAAAGGCAACTTCAGACACGGTGAGAACTGGAAGGTTTTACTTCATTTTGTGATTCTGACTCAAAGTAGGATTGAATTTTCGACTAGTTAGCTCTCGTTTTTTTTATCTGGCAGCTGTTTTGGTGCCGATATAACATGTAGTTCAACACCTTATACTGAAGAACACTGCCAATTGATAGTGACAGTCATTCCTCCTCTTGATATTTATTGGCAGTCATTGGTAACTATGGAGCCAGTGGCTCGCACATAACATCAACATACTTTCTAGGGTGTGGAAAGGTTCCTGAGCTCGCTTCTTACTGACATTCCCAACGGACTGATAATACCGGGCATTGCTTTTAGAGTCGTTAAAAATGGCTTCATTCATCGTTACAAATTTCTTGAATTATCTGCAGTAACATTGTCGCTTTTTGATTTCGATACTTCGCCTTTCATAAAGAACACACTATCTAACATTTTTATTCATGGCAATTCTTATTTTCTTATTGCTTTTACTGTAAAACGAAGGAAAATGCACATTATTCCTATGAAATTTGCTCCCGAAGTATTGTTTTTGTCAGATTTGTTAAATCAATGCGATGAACATGCTTACTAGCACCCAGATTAATAATGTATTCACCCCTTGACTGGAGTCTTTTGAAAAACTGATAAATGCGAGTAATGCAATTACAGGCAATGATTTTGTGTATCTTAACACTTTCAGCACACCCTAAGATTATTCGCATTGCTAAGGACGACTATACACAGCCATTGCCATTATCGTGGGCGAAGGTGTTGAAGTTATTAAGTTATTTTTAAATCTCTGTATGTCAGGGTGCTAATCTAGCGTAAAATTTCAGCCAAATCGGAGGAACTCGGTGCCCACGTTTTGGAGCTTCCTTACACTGGCGAGTCTATCTCCATGTTGATCCTCCTGCCGCCCTTCATATCCGGAGACAAAGGCTTTGACGCCATGGTGTCCCGACTTAACTCGACCACCCTCACGAACGTCTTGAACGATCTCTGGCGCACTGAAGTCGAGGTTTCCCTTCCTAAATTCTCGCTCGACGAGACCGTTGGGGATGAGCTCATGGGCGTAAGTATTTCCCCTCTTCACGAGTGTATAAACTTGGATATTTATCGTAAATGACCTCTGAACTTGTTTCGATGGGACACTTGAAATTTGTGTAGTGCGTTCGATTCTAGCGTGATGAAAAATAGTTGTATGAAATAAATCTTTATAAATTGCTGGTAAATTTCAAGCGAAAGTTCGTGTATGCATTTCATTCTGAAGTTTGAAGACCCGGAGAATGTTCTGCTGAAATGACTGCACAAAGAATACTGGTCAGACAGGAAGCGATATTTGCTTAGAATGTTTGTTCATTTACCGAGACCTCCAACTCTGTGTCGATCAGTGCTGTATCATTAGCCGTGGTCCGCATTACTTCATAGGTTTTCATCTCCTGTAAATTTCGATTTTTTTTTGCGTTTTAACTCGCCCTGGAGTGGTAAATAGAGCATGCAAATCAGAGTGATCTTTGAGTTTGATGCTGGAATTCGTGAGTTTGATGCTGGAATTCGTGAGTTTGATGCTGGAATTCGTGAGTTTGATGGCCAAGTAGTCGGTAGATTTCTTAATTAGTTTCATGTTTTTGTGTAAATGATTTTATTTATGATTTTATGATTTCATATATTTCAATTCATAAATGATTTTATTTATGAATTGCAAATATAGTCCATATTTAAAGAAGTTCATTGGTTACGAGAAATAAAAAAATTCATCAAGTTATCGTTTTATCGCGCTTATGATTTCTGTACGGAGAAGTTCAACTCGGACTAGCATCAGCACGCTTAGTGCCATCTAAATTCCTTGGTAAATGCCACTAAGGAAATAAATAACATTCCATTTCTTTACAGGCTCTCCAGAAGATGGGAGTGACGCATCTGTTTGACCAAACACTAGCCGACCTCTCGGACTTCTCAACTGACGAGCCACTGAGCGTGGGCAAGAGCCTTCACAAGGCTTTCGTCGAAGTCTCTGAAGAAGGCACAGAAGCTGCTGCCGCTACGGCCCTCATCTCCTTCAGGTCCGCTCGCCCTGCTGGTCCCTCTAAGTTCGAATGCAACCATCCTTTCCTCTTCATCATTCACGACAACGTCACCAAGAACATCCTCTTCATGGGTGCCTACAAAGCTCCCAAAAAGTCGGGCAAAACCAAAAAATTCTAGAGGACGGTGTGTCAATCCGCGTCGTTTTGAGTTAGATCGTTTATGATGTTGGTAGCTATTTGGTAATCTAATTCTTCCGCGAATTGAATTCCATTTATCCTGGCGCGAATCCTCCCCCCATCCCTACTTTTTCGTGTAGGTAATATGTAGTATGTTGACAATCATTTGATATGTTCATTAACGTTATTGTATATTATGTGTTCGGCGCCCATTTTTTATAAAAGTGATTTATTTCCTATATCATTTTTTTTTCACAAAACTTTAATTTTCAAGAAAATCATAGTGAACTTCGGTGTCTGTACTATATAATATACGTTACGCGCTGTTCCTATTTTTGCTATGAAAATATTAGCAAATTGTAACCGTACATTGTTTTCACCTGCATTGCAGAAATTGATAGCTTGCTTTTAACTTATTTTGTTACTGCTGTAGGTTTTGTATATAAGTTTGCTTTTAAATTTGATAATTTGAACTTCACGCTTAAATCATGAAGTTCACTCTCTTTGAGGTCAAACATCAGGAAAGAATTTTACCTGCAAAAGTTTTCAATAAACTTATTTTACTAGTACCTATTTTTTTATTCCATCCAATAAACGATCGACTCTCGCTGCACTCACTTGGTTCTGAACTGCTGAAACCGCCCAAGCGCTTTCATTTTAGGGCATTATCGTCCATGGAAATTACCCTGAACTGGTGTAGAAAGATGCAGGCACTACGGTGTAATTGGAGTTGAGCTGACACCCTCAGGAGGGTACGTTGAAGTACAGTATCTTTAGCGTACCTTGGGGACTTAGCGCTCCCCGGGGTATGCCGAGTTCCTTTGTAGAGGCACTAAACTTTTTTAGTTCTCATCAGTATGGTCCCCTAAGGTGCATAGGATAGGCCATAGGTAATAGATGTAGGTTAAATAAGTTTGTCTATCCTATGCTATGGGGACTAGCGCTCCCAGGGTAGCACTGATAGGCTATCTCGGCTTTAGATAAGCCTTCGGGACTTCTATCTTTCGTGCCCACTTTGCTTCTTTCCATTTTCATTCCTTCTTCGCTATTTCTTATTTGTCTTTTCTTCCTCTTCCTTCTTAACTTGCGGTTTCAATGTGCAGGGGATCTTTTGTGGGAACATACCTTGTGCATAGATTCCTCGTTCTCCTAAGTCCGTACTAAATGGTCCCTACACTTTCGGTGCGAGATAGTCGGAGTTACTGAAGCGCTGCTATCACCACCACCACTACTACTACTCGTCAGTATGATGCGATGTGAAATGGCATTTTCGAGAGAAACATCGTTCTACTTATGTAGTGGTTGACGTATTATGTAAGAATACTTTGGGGAATTAACATCGAGCGACGTAGTTGGGACTTTTTTATGCCATTTTTTGTTCCAGCGAGAAATGCTCGATGACTGCATACTCCTGTATAATCTCTTTGCTGTCGCCTGCTTTGCATAGTTGAATTGCGAGCTAATTTATTAAAGGATTAGTAGGATTATCGATCTTTATTTCAAAAACAATATATGTAGATACCGATTGTGTTGGCCCATGTTAATGCCTTCAGGGGATGCAATGCTCCCGAGAAGGGTCCATAGATACGCTCGACAATGACATATTGCTTTCTAACTTTCAAATAGGTATCATTTTTTCCTATTCTTCCCTTCTACTTCTCGAGGAAGTGATAGTCGTGTCATTCCAGTGACTTTCTGGTCGAGCACCTGTTTTCCGGTGTTTTCCTATTCTTGACGTACATTATTTTTCCTGATCAAGACGCGTCTTTTAAGACTGGGTGCGTCTCGGTCTTCCTGTGTTAAAAAATCGTGCATTAATTTTTGCGAGGTGATCTACGCTCTTAAGCGTCGCCTTCAACAGAATAGGTTCCCGTATTCCGGGGAGAATTATAAATTAGTCTTCTGGAATGGAGCTTGGATAAATTAAGATGTACATTTTACCTATTTTCCCTCTTGAGATGAGTGCGCTAAGAACTCATTCGCTGTGTGTTGGCGAATTTCCTGCTCATCAGGACTCTTCTGGACTGCATCATCTTAGCGAAAAGGTACAATGGCGGTGTCGGTCCTCGTCAGTGTACCTCTAGGGAAATTAGCACATCTCATTGATTTCACTGTTATTTGCCATGGAATTGACTCTCGTAAGAGAAAATTATTATATGGAGAGGAAACATCACCGTTTTTGTTCAATTGCAGAAATAAGTTTTACCGAGATAGCTGAAATGGAAGCACAGAGACTCCAATTCTTTTGTGAAGGCTTGAGCACAGTTAACTTCAGTCTGCGCGGAAGTTACCGTAGGCCACCATCTCGGAGCGACGGAGAGCTGGCGTTCCATCGAAGGAAGAAATGAGCGTCGACAGTCGTACCTGCACAGTTCCTCGCTGCCCCGGCGTCTTCATCAAGAGAGACCATCAGGGAAACAGGTGAGATCAGGCCTCTGAACTTGACCAAACATGTACAGGCTTTCGAGCGGCGTCACTTATTTCGATACGAGTAGTTAGAGCTATGGATATGGTGCACTAACACAGACAGCGCTACAAGCAACGAAGGTTTGTTTAAATAAAGACCGGACTTGAGTTTTCTCACACGATCTCCAGCATCAATAGAGCGCACGTTGTCAGCTAGCAGCTATTTTGTGGGACTGAACCTGGCCTGACGCCTCTTTCTATTGATATCACACATCTTGTCTACAGGTTTGAATATCTCGCGTGCTCTGAATCTTGGAGCGAATTGAAGGGGAAAAATCTTGCAGAGAAACTTGTACATGAAATCCTGCATTAAGATCGGCTGAAGTTCTAGTGAAGCATGGGTTTGCTCTAGGAGGTCTTTGAGAAGGGATGCATTAGCGGATGACAAACACGAGTGGTTTAAGAGATCGAAAAAAGCACGAATGGCTCAATCAGATTCGAAGTCGATATTGAAATTAATTTTTTGAATGTTGAGAGCTGGTCTATCATAAATTCGTGCTACCACAAGGTCAGACTGGGAACTGAAAGTACTACGTAACGTCGTAGTCTTTGAGGGAAGATGTGGGCCCCTAGAGGCCAGATTTTTTTACGATAAGAGCTATGGGGTATTGCGGTGACGACGCTTTCTCATTCGTCTATTATTTATTCGCGTGTTTTGTTCACAAAGGAACTCGTCCTTACTCATCCTCCGCATTCTAAAGACGTCGCCCCTTAGGCTTTTTCGTAACCTGAATTGAAAACCAGCTCGTATTTTAATTGAAAAATGGGTTTTCAGAAAACCTGACCGCAATGTCGGGAACAATGATAGTGCCTCGCGATCAGGGAATCGTACTTGGAAGGAGACAAAATGTATTATTTCCGGCAATTTAATTAGGGTGACTAAAGTCCTGTTTTTATATGAACAAACCTCGTTCGCCGATTAGCCCTTTCAGTGAAGGAAAATATCAGATTTAATATTTTAGGTAGGATGGTCGTGGCTATCCTTTTTCTACTTCTATTTTTCTCATGGGGAGGCCCGTGTTCCGTTCATCTCGCCTCCCTGCACGAGATTCTTTAATAAATATTTGTCGTCACGTCATTTTTGAAATTTTTGCCTCGTTGAGAAGAATTGATGCATTTCTTACGACTCGCTTTTGCCAAGGATGCAGGAACTCAAACCTTGACGTGCACTTTTTCTTTAAATGGATTTTGTGTCTTACAATATTGAGAAATTTGTTGCAAGCATTTCCAAACTTCTGGTTAAATTTTTTGAGATAGGATTAGTTTGGTTTGCGTTTTTTGCATCTGTTTAGTTTCAGTGGTGGCTAAAGTGGCGGACTTACCGCTTGTTCTTACTGCTTTGAACTACCGTTTCAAGTCGAACAATACTGAAAACTAAATCTAATACGGGTTATTTTATAACAAATACTGCCCTACTTATTTTTCTTGACCAATGTTTGTACGTTTTCTTGCTAATAACCTACGCATGCGGTACTTATCTATTTTTGAACCGAGAGCTTCAAATTGTTGAAATTTTTCAGTCCTAAATGTACAAATAGTTTGCGAAAATCTTCGAAAGTGAACTATGAAGTTGACACTTAATTTGAGGGACCTCAACTTATATTTCTTACACATCGCATTGGTGTGAAAGTGAGACACTAGAATTTATTTGTATGCTAATGATTCTCACGTATTTTTTTCATCATCTACTTTTAAAAAAATGTTAGCTATTAATCTCACGATTAGTTCGTCGACAAAATATCTCATGATAGTAAAAACTCAACAATTCTGAATAAATATAGATATTTTCATTATATACATAGGATACACAACTTCGCAAGTCGTTCAGGTTTCAAAATAAATATCTTGAATCACATGTCGCGCTCTTGTAAGATGGGGTGCTAGTTGACCAGGGCCTCGTACTGACGCTTCAACCTCTGCTTCAAAAATTCGTAAAATTTAATTTCGACGGTCATGTTTTGCGCCAGCTGCGCTCGTACCCACGGCGCTACTTCCGGCTTGTAGAAATTTTTGTTGACATATTTCTGCACTCCGTCAATTTTATCTGGAATAAAGAATAAAACGGTTCACAAATGCCAACACTAGTAGCATTTTTTCCTAGTTAGGTTTCAGCAAGATTATATAACCAGCATGAATAAGAAATGTCAATTTGCATCGGTTAATACCGGGACTTTTTACTTAGCAACATTTTTCATTTGCAGCTAAACCCAACGGTTCAAAGAAGTGGCGCCTCCCTCCCCCCTCCTCCTTCGAGAGAAAGAGAGAGAGTCCCCCCCTCCTTCGAGAGGGAGAGAGGCCTACACTCCCCACAGCTGGAGAGAGAGAG
>VOMN01071891.1:0-16256 GCA_014899125.1 Orchestia grillus | reverse complement strand
GTGAACCAACAAATGATAAGATGGGTCTTACAGGATTTCCTTTCTTATGAATATTTCAAGCAATAGTATGCTTGTTAAATGCTGTTGGTCGACTGCTATTGAGCAATGCAGTTTTTTGATATTCATCTTTATCGATGCAGTTTTCATTTTCAAATCTCTTTAGTTAATTATTTGGTTTTACTTAGATATTTTTTATTTTCTCCAGGTCTTTCTTAAGTCTCCGCGTCATTCGAGTGTTCTTATTTTTTTACATTCAGTTCTATTTAGCATCACGGTTATATTTCCTTTGTCGGCTTTCGCAATTATTATATTTTCATCCCTTTTTAATGCTCAAAGTTTTTAATATTATAAAATCTTCTTTTATTTCTGCAATAGTTTCAATGAGCTTGCGACAATTGTCTCAGATCATTCTCTCCTCAAGCGTGGGACTTCTCGAGTCTTATCTTACGGGTTCTTCTTCTGTAATAAAATCATAAACCGTCCCCCTTGCTATGTTCTGCAGCAAAGCTTGGGAAAAATTGAACTATTCTCCGGAGAAGTTCCCCAATCATCCTTAAAGGTGTAACTGGGATGTCTGTATTGCAGAAAATGTACACGTATTTTAACGTTGTAACACAATTTTTGCATGTAAAAATAATTCATGATAAGTGAATGAACAAAAAAGAACGTGTTTTCGGAAAAGGAGAGATAGATAGTATAGGTAAAACTTATACCAAAATGAGACATATTCGGGATGAAAAGTGTTTATTTCGGGGCTCTTGACCCATACACAGCTTATAGACAACCGAGTTTGGTGATGCGTTACTAACCCTACGAGAGAAGTTGGTCGTAGCGCCATGACAGTGGCTTCAAAATCCAACTTAAACAACTACAGGAGACATGAATTTGCAATACTATTAAATCTTACTAATTTGAAATAAGAGAAAATTTTATTGATTTAAACTAACAAATACTATGAATAAAATAAATAAAAACAAAAATGATTTATTCTCCTACAACATGTTTTTAGGACTATTGTTTAGGAGTTTTGGTGTTAGACTAATTAAAAACTTTAGAAGTAGCTCAGCTAATTTTAGCATTTGCAGGTTAACTGAAATTCAATTTGGGAAACTTTCATTGCACGATTAAATGCGCGCAGTCATTAAACAATTTATAAAACTTGAATGATGTGCACAATAGTTCAATGCATTTAATTTACAAAACATACATAAGGTTGATTGAAAAATAACAGCTGATCAAAGAGTTGAGTTCGGAAAGTCCATTGTATAGTGGCATAATATTCTGAGAATATTTCAAGGGAATTTGGCTATACCTGATAATTAATGTGTTCCTTGACAATTTTCATTTGCCCTCGGATTAGGGTGGTAGCCGTTTGGGGTTATCTTTATTTAAATGCCATATTTCATTTGTAGCGCACGAACTCGTCAGGGTTGTAACGTGCAGGTACACTACACAAACGCTAACTTGAACTATGTTCAATCCACTGTTGACTTCCATAATTTTTTATGGAGCTACATCAGTCGGTTGTGTCCTGACATATTGAACTCCTCTTACTGGCAGCGTTTTCAATCTTTTGGGCTGTTACAGCTTGTTTTTACTCTCTGAAAAGAGCATTACAAAGAGTCTGTCTTCAAAGTAACAATGAGCTCTCGAGACAAAGACGCTCAAAATTTAGGCAAAAACACTAGATAAACGAACATTCTTCAGCAGCTCCCTCTAATCGTAAGTCGTAACTTATCTCTTCATTTCCTCAATTGAGCTCTACTTCATAGCTCGCATGCCTTACATATTTTCAGATATTAGACTGAAGCCGCGCATGTACGAGCACGTAGTGGCAGAGGCTGCAGTCATCCTAAGGAAGTGTGTGGTACTCAATACATTTTTCTACGAAATAGTTATTCGATGACAGTGACATCCCTTTTGAAATGAAGCGAAGTTTGCTACCAGGCAGGTTTTCTATATTTTATTATGCTTGATGAATAATGACATGAATAATTATACGGACAACTTTTACCAGGTCCATCTTAGACGGCTGCGGCTCTGTTTAAATCACAAGACCTTCATGTTCACCTAAAGGTACAAAGTTTATCAATGACGAATCATTCTTATGTACCACTCATGCAAATAAACAACGCTTAGTGGAATACACCACAAATTCACTCTATTTAGAAAAATGATATTTTTCTTTTATCAGATAATAGGTATTGGAATGTATGCTATTTTACTTACAACTCTTCAAACTCATACGTTATTTTTCGGAGAATTATGATGATCTAGCATTTCTAAACTGGATTCCATTCGTGCAGAAAATGACTCATCAGAGTAATTAATTTATAGGAAAAAATTTGACTCGATGACGGCGACATGTGCATGCCCGTTAAAACTGGTTGATCGATAATTTCTTTCACTATTTAAATTTTATATATATATATATATACTTTCCTCTTCGTGTATTCAGTATTCAAATGTTTTCAAGAATTTTGTTGTAAACTGTATACTTTTAGTTACAGATATCACTGAAGATGAATCTTATGACTCGAAACGTCTGATTTTACTACATGTTGAACAGATATTTTTAATATATGACTTAATATGCGGCTCTTTTTGTCATTTTTATTTCCGAGTGGCATAGATTTAGCAGTAGTAGCAGCAGCAGCATAGATTGAAGCACTTCAGTGACTCAGAATATGTTGCACCGAAAGAGAAAGGACCATTTAGTAAAAGCTGTAGAAAATGGGGAATATAAAGACAAGGTGTGTTCCCACGCAAGACACCCTGCGTATAGAAACAGCAAGTTAAGAATGAAGAAGTAAAAATCAAAAAAGAGATGGCAGAGAAAGTGTTAAAATTGTAGGAAGTGAAGTGGACATGAAAGACTTAAGTCCCAGAGTCTACCTACAGCTGACGTAGCCTTAGATTCCCTTTGGGATCGCCAGTTCCCATATCACGCGTTAGACAAACCTAACTAACCTAACCTTACTGCCTTCAATATGTCCCCTGCAGGCTTGAAACATAAAAGCAACAAACGTCAAACGCCTGGTCTCAGTACTGCGACAGTTGCACGCCATTTGCAGACGAAAAAATGAGCGCTACGTTTGTGATCCGGAGAGGCCCAATTCTGCTCCACGCTCCACGATAATGCAATGCCATAAGTTACAAGAAAAACATTGCAGAATCTTATGATTTAATTGTGATACGTAGCTCAACCACGTCCTCCGTATTATCCTGATATTTTTTCTGCTGGCTATTATTTTTCTAAGCACCCATGCATTTTTTACCTCAGCTTTAGCCAGGCCTTCGGTATTTCTATCTCTTAAGCCCACTTTGCATCGTTCCATTTTCATGCTTTTATCACTGATGTTTATGCTCTCTTTCTCTTCCTTTTAACATGCTGTTTCTATGCGCTGGGGATCTTGTGGAGGAACACACCCTGTGCATAGATTTCTCGTTCTCCCAAGCCCTAAATGGTCCCTTCTCATTCGGTGCGAGATAGTCCGAGTTACTGAAGCGCAGCTGTCACTACTACTATTTCTGCTAGTAAGCATATTTTGGAATGATGAAAGTTTCAGGTCTGAACCGGAGGTGAAATCAGCTTCCAAAGAATTTGTTGCACTACAGTTTTATCAATGAGGCATAAAAAATTTCATTGAACGATGGAAAAGATGCATTGATGCGCAAGGTTCATATATCGATGATTTGAAACGTTTTTAACGTTTATTTTTCAGCATTATATCATCTTTCAGAAATTTGCCATAATTTTTTCATCAGCCCTATAGCTTTCTCGAAATAAAACTGGTTGAATGCAGTAAAGCAATAAATTCTTCTTTCACTTTCGTTATCGCACAGCTGTATTTAATCTCAGTACAATTTTTGCTGGGTAGACATACACGCCTGATAAGAACATTATAAATGAAAAGAATAAATCGTGAGAGTTTAAAGTTAGGGTTTGGATGTTGATAGATCCTCCTCACACAAGCTACGAGTACATATAGGGATGGAAACAACTTGCTACTATACTTCAGCTGTGTCAAAAAGAAACGGCATACCAAACTTTTAAATACCTTTAGAACATAGCAGTTCATCGAACAAGTTCTGAACGCTATCGACAATATCCTGGAAAATCTATGAAGAGCATCGCTTAAGAACTTAAGACTTAAGAGAGGCGTCTAGGATTAAGAGTGGCATTTATGAACTGTGAGCCAAGAGGACATGCGCAACAAGTCATCTATGCTAAGGAGGGAGCTCAGGTTTCTCTTAAGATGCCACATTGGCATTGCTTGATCCGAGTTAAACGTTTACTCAATGGATTAAAAACGTTTGCGAATCTTATTTCTATGATCAAATGCCAAACAATCGGGGTTGAAAATTTCCAAATTTAGATATCCTAAATTAGTACTTTGAACCACTTCGGAAAACAACGTTGCAATTAGATTATTACGTTGGGTATTGTTCAGGGAAAAATCAATGAATCTGCAGCAGAACAAGATAATAAAAATGCAGATTCAGTGAAAAATGCCACAGTCAAGGTCATGGTCAGCATCAGTAAATACCACTTGGTTGGCGAATTTCAACGATTCTGGTCACGAATAGAGGCAGTTGTCGAGGCTGAATGTAAATTAGCAGAACAAATGTATGAATACAGTTACTGAGGTTCCATGAATTAATTTTCATTAAAATGTGTTTGCCTACCGTTAAATAGAAGTTATTTCGATTAATTATGCATCGTGGCCTCAAATGCACGTCGCACGCTCATGTTGACGAGAGCAATTTTTTAATTCCGCTATCTACACAGGCCTTCGTTGACAGTAAACCGACGCTCGTAACGTTAAATTCAGTATCTCTAAAGACTTCAATACGTACGAGTATCTTCTTAATCATCATTATCGCTTATTTGCGCTACCATCGAAACGTTCATAATTTCAGTGGACATTGGAGCTTCTCTCCTTCTTTTTGTAATTGAATAGATATTATACCCGATGTTCAAGCTGCACGGAATCTGGTTATCTTTTAATATACCCGATGTTCAAGCTGCACGGAATCTGGTTATCTTTTAATCACAATAATTTAGCAAGTAAGGATTCCAGGAGCGACCTAAAGAGGAATGACATTAGTCCAGTACAAATCACGTCTAAGGATGGTCACTGAATAATTTGGGAAAAAAGTGTCATTTTTTGACAAATTTTCATATTTTAGCGATTTGTGCACATTTTCAACTTGTACACAAGTAGTTTCATCGTCGTAAATAATATTAAAAAAATTTCAAAGGTTGTTTCGGAAGTTAAATTTTCATGGAGTTCACTAAAAGTCGTTGTCCCATAATGTGAGTCAAAAATGTATGAGTGAATGTCTAGAAAAATTGAACGATTCCAAAATGAAGTAAGATTTTATCAACAATGGAGAAAAATATCATGGAAATCTAAGTTTTTATTTGTTTTAATTAAATCGGTTGAATTCATTGACTGAAAATAATGTGAGTGCGATTTGGGAAATGGCTTACATAACAATTAGGGAGCAATAATGACAATCTACCTCGGCACCATTTACATCATTGGATTGTTGGCCGATGAATAATTAGAACGATCACAAATTGGTCTAAGTTCTGGGTCCAGTCAAGCATCTTGACCTCTTTTGGATCAGAAAATTAGATCTTTCATAGTACTTCATGAAGTCTCTCTCAACCTTTCGATAGTCAACCTTAACCACACCATAGTGCAGTTCCCTCGCTGGAGTTCTCAGTTCCCGATATAAAAGTCTGAGTCGCAATCTATGCGGCACCCCATTTTTTGCAGCAGACAAGGATTCTCAGCTACTTACGGTCTCTAACGCTGCTATTCCATTCTTTGATAACGCGTATCACTGTTGCCCAGTAATACCTTGCTCTATTTTTAGCTTTTTCGCCTCGTACTTCAAATGCATCACATTCTGATCAAGACCATTCTAACTCATTCTCGGTGTATGTGTGCCGAAATCATTCGACGATTCTCTGCACTCTTACTTCAGTTTCATTCAACATTATACTGGAAGTCTACCCTATCCGACAGGTTTCTGGGTAATATACCATTTTCATACATCTTCAATCCTAATTCTTTCAAATAATTCTTTCTGAGCATCTAGTCTCAAATTTTTCGATCTCTTTCAGCTTTCCTCAGTCGCCAAGTTTACGCACAGCACAAAATGTTCAGAACAATTATGCATTCACGCAAACTCCTCGCCGCACTCACGCCACGACCGCCGTACTTCAATTCCTCTGTCAATGTCCTCCGTGGCTTCATGATTCTAGGTCTCACATCCTTCTCTGTTTATTTGGAGTGATGCACAATCTAATTATACAGGACTATTTGTTTCGTTATCAGTCCATTTGTCAGCAATTCATTCTCCCAGAAATCCTTATTATGTTACTCCTGCAAACATCATGCTGTTAGGTTTGCTTTATAGCCGATTTCCAATAATAATAAGCCAACAGAACTATCCCTAATCAGCTTTATCGACTCGGAAGCGGAAAGTTCATGGCACAATTTAGGCAGCAGAATGCGAGAATCCTGGGTAAGGACTCAAGCACTGGCATCACTAAACGGAGTCTCCGATGAGCTTCAGTGATGATTGAACGGCAGTGAAAACGTGAGCAGCTTAAATTACACGCAAATTAACAATCTGAAAAACTAAAGTTTCTATGTTTCGTTGCTCCATCTAGGCCGTCATCGCTTTAACGAACATGCACGGTGCTTTTTGTTGCCCTTTATGTGAGACATTAGAGTATACTGGTGTATAAAACACGTTGCTGTGGGTCAAGGGAAGGCTATAAAAGCGTAATTTCTCCAAACATTGAATGTTTATTGGTAGCAAGTAATCGCAGAACAGTAAATGATAAATGAAATATAAAAATAATGTAAAGGTTAAACTGAAGTTCGAAATTTCAAATTTATATTTAGAACTAAATTTAGCTCATTAATATTTGTGTGAAATGATTTATTTTGAAAAATTAATCTTCCAATAGATGTATTGATAGCTACAAAATCAAAATAAATATTTTGTTAACTAAGATTTCAATCGTTGACCAATAATGTTAGTCAACAGCACAAATAGCTAACAATTCAATTGTCATGTTGATTTTTTACTTACATGTCTATTTACAAATATAGGTGTAAAACTACACCTATGGGCTTGAAATGTTCACCTCGGATTTAAAATGAAATATTCATATCTGAATATTTTATTTTTCACTTCCATTTGGCCACTAGACGACAGATTACAATTACTTTAAGACGCAAATCTCAGTTCAGAAAGCTTTAAGCAATGAAATCAAGGAATTCATTCATTCTTACTTTCCTGCTAATCTCGCTCCGGGGAATAAAGTATTCTATAACTCATAAGCCACCATGAACAGCTCGTGCAATTTTTGAAATTATAAATCTTCTTTTTTTGTGATGCGAAGCACTACTTAGTCCACTCACATTGTAACACGTCGAAGTTTCACCCTAATTGAGATACAATGGAACTTCTCGCTTCATCGCATCCGATTGAAGACGATGGACGACCGTGAAATTCTCCTCAGTCGCGATTAGAATGAGCTGAAGGCCTTCATTTCTTAGGCATTACAATGGGCCGCCGTCCTCGTCCCTCGCGCTGGACGTGCTCGAGTGGGGGAAGGGTTATTTTTCAACGACAAAATTAGCGCGATTGTTGCGTCAAAAACGATTTATTATCACAGCGAGAAATAGAAGATGAAAATGGTGATTCTTGGAGTTGTGAACCTTTTAACGACGCGTACCTTCTTAAATGTGAAGTCAAACGGAGGATTTTCATGAACTGTCGTCGAGCAACAGCAGGATTCTGCGATAAAAGAGTTGTTGGAAAATATTGACACTGAAAAACGTTACTTATGTCGCGATGACGCTGACTTTTTCGTCAACTCACTCTTGGTGGACAGTTGAAGAAGAAATACGAGTTTATGTCGAAAACATAATTTCTCGCGAAACTTTTTGAGCCATGTACCTTTTCTTGTACGTTTTCAGTCTGTTCTTGCTGTTCCACTAACAATCTCATGCTCTCTCAATACGTTCTATTGAGTTATAGCCTATGGAATACTCATCAAACCAGATGAACGAAATAAATATTAATTACAAGTAAAAAAAAATTATCCTAAATAGATTTATTATATTGTTTCATGTTCTATGTAAGTATGAGTTAATAATTGCTGATAAACAGTAATAATCCGAGCGCACGTTATTTCACACTCAGATGAGAATGTTATCGTGTAGTTTTGAAAAGTATCTTCTGTCCCTCATATGTCATGGTGTTTTCTTTGGCTCGGAAAACTACCAGAAATTTCTCATCGATATTTTACAGCACCCAATCATGTATATTCAATGATTCTTAATAAATTTTAAAAATATGCATGTAGCAGCCAAGTAGTGCAGAGATCCCGCTACAAAATTTGCTATGGCAATATTTTGACCGTGAAGAAAAAATATTTTGACCGTGAAGAAAAGGTAAATATTGGGGCCAATAAGAAAATGCCACATGATCTTGAGCTATATTAAAGCTCCCACCTGTAACTAAATCGTTAAAAACGCAATTTTATTTCTTTAAAAATATATAAGCAAATAACGGCACGAAATTCTTGAGCTTTTAGATTTCGTCACGATCACACTAATGCCCGCTTGATATTACAGTATATCAGAGATGGCTCAGGAGATAAGTATGTAAAGTACATAATTAGAGGAAAAGGTGCTGCCGTGGCTCCGATTCTCAAATTCTACAACTCTTCCTCCAAACCTCATAATTTAGTTATCTCACCATATGTCACACTAGATGCAAAACTTTACATGTTTGATAGCACAAAACTTTAACAGCATCATATTAATGAATATGTTAACTGTTCGGCTAAATTTAAATTCAGCTATTTTTTGAACGAATGCTTCATCTGTGAAAAATAAATTTTAAGCTTACATCACCTGATAAGTTTAGGCAAAGTCGTCCCGACAAGAGCTACGCAAATATTTCAGTAAGCTCTTATTTTACGAATAACCTTTCCAAAATCATAATGATTGCCTATTTTTTATCTAGATGGGTAAGTTCTTTAATTTAATTATTGATTTATATAGATCTTAGTGTATTAAAAATTGAGCTAAGGTAAGTGACTTACATAGCTGAGACCGAAACAGAGCAAATTGTTGGAAGCCAATGAGGTGCTTTCACACATCACCCTTGTCCTGCAGTGCGCAAAAGGGAAAAACGGGACTTGCCTGTGGATATCACCTACCTCTATTGGTCTGTATATCAGCCCTTGTGATCTCTATTCCATTTCAATTGAACGTTTTATCGAAAAAAAGAGTTTTTTAATGGCGGTTTTTCAATAATATCTGTCTAGATAGAACTCACGGCGTGAACACTTTTGGTCAACACAGAACCAATTGATCATATGTTTACTTCAATCAATAGTCTCTTTGGCGGCATTTACGCAATGTTTTTTTTTAATTTAGTGAGTTCAAACACACGTCAGTCTTTTTGCCTATAGTGAATTTCAAAGTTCTCCCGAAATGTTTCTTCTTGCTCGAGATTTTGCAATGTTTTTTTAATTCTATGATTGTTAATGATTTTGTGGCGCTTTAGAATGCATCAGTTCTGCTGTTCTCAACACAGATACTCTCCAATTCGACCTTTAACAATTTGCTCTTTTTCGAATTTAGTGAGGTCTGTGTCAATAAGTAATTTGAGCTGCAGTAGGATCTGATCGAAAAATAATTATATATAGTCGATTGAATGAAATGAATGCACCTGCCAAATATAAAAATAAACCATCAGTATGAAGTTCGAATAGATATTCGCAACATGATGGCTCATTGAAATATTTATGTACTAACACTACTGTTCTCAATATTTTATTCAACTCCGTATGTGCTGCATTGTGGATATCGTTTCTGCCTACGTTTCATCACCGCTTAGTTTTAAGATCATTTCGTCGTATCGGTTGTCCACTTCAAATCCTCTTGGAGTTTGCTTGGCGTTCAGAAGTAGCTACTATTACTAGCCCCGAGTAAATTAACTCTTTTTGTTGGAGATGCACATTATAGGCTGCTACAAAGTTAGGGACTGGAGATCAATGTAATAAATTGAGAATATTTATGCCAAAATCAAGGTGATATTTGCATTCTAGAAACTAGCAACTGGAACAGAGGCGATCCCGTAAAGTGTACCGACTTCACAGATCTGAGAACGTCTCCCTCAGTAACTCGACCTGATGCTTACAAAGCAAAAGCAAATTAAGCACAGCAAATCTTAATCGCCTCAGTAACCAGGGTGGGCTGCTAAATGAGGAGATAATTAGAAATCGGATTCATTAAAGCAAGATCTCTTAATTAATTTTTTTTTTAGCATTTGAATACACCTAAAACACTAGGTAACAGCTATTTTTGATTGTTAGATAAAAGGAGGCTGTGAACGTGGGTAAAAATCATAAACAAAAAATTTCTTCGATGCAATAAGATGACGACTCTTCCTTGAAGCGGCTCTCAGTATACAGTACTCGTATACACACCGCGGCTCCTGGACGAGCGTGCGCCTGCCAGCGTCGAGACAATACGCACTCGCTGCTATAAGTGTATCCTGCTTGATTTGTTCTAACAGATTTTTGTTGTGCAGTATGAAGTGCTGTTAAGTCAAAATTCAGCGGCTATCATTTCCTGTAAACAAGATATAAAACTGCAGAGGACCCTAAGCCCTTAGGTTTAACCTAATGCGTTGAAGCAATAATTTATTTCCTCGTACTAAGATATTGGGTCGAGTGCGTAAGGAACCGCTGCGTTGAGAGGCGCGGGGTTGCGCTGGCTCGGGCTCGCAACATAGATGAATGAGTTCATTAGGCAACGATGATGGCTTCGCCTTGAGGCCGGTGTCAAGGCAAGTAACTTTCGGCGAACAGGTTCATCATCTAGCGAAGTTGATTACGATGACACGATGCGTCTGCAATTGTGTCTTGTAAAAACCTAATGAAAGTTAATGGTCGCATTAGAGCATACATTTCAAATGTGTTGTTACTTTTTTTCTTAACACTTTCAGGTGTATTCTATCCATGAATAGTGATCTTTCCCTATAGAAACTACGCTTTTATTTTTTCTGGGAAAAATTACTTCGCAAATTAGAATAAACACCTGGCAAGCGAAGACAAACATACGTAACCGATTAATGAGTGGCTCTTTCTGCCTCAGTTAAACCGTAATGAGGACGCACAGTTTGCAGTAACGCGCGCTAGCCACAAAATGTTCCCTTTTCGGGAATGTGTCTGCGACCATCGACCAATTTCACTTTCGGTGTCGTTATGCGTGCCCGCGTCCTCCCCCTTGACGGCTCTTACGCTGACTGGAATTTAAATAAATCATTCAACTCACTACCGGGTCGTGCCTATACTAATAACTAATCGAGCCCCTCGCGGAGGTGCACCCCCGCGAGGTGATGAATCGGCCGCTAGTAGAGACCACCTGCACTTTTACACGTTAGTTTTCTTCAGTTTTACACTTCAGTTTCCTTCAGTTTTACACTTCAATCTTACTTGCATAACTGAGCTGCTCCTATGGCTAGCGAAGGCAGCGATCTGCTGAATTACTTGCACATGATATAAATATCAACTGTGGAAAAGTTTTCAATCCATGGCATCCAGTCCAGATTAATGTCACGAGTTTGCCTTCTCGGGAATCGCGATCGTCGTATGGAAATGATACGCTCTTCATTTGCTTTAACTGTTTTTTTAATACACGCTGAAGTAAACTCAAATGATGTTATGTGTTCTTCTCTTCAACTCATCCGTCTGATGAATAAACGACAGCAAATTATACAAGTTAATACAAAAAATAATTGCGATAAATTATAGTCCATTCAACGAAATTTTACTAATGAATTAGATAAAAGACGGAAACTTGATTCAAATAAATTTGACGTGCAAGATATCGAGTATTAAAAGTCTGAAATGACGGGCAGGGAACCTAAGTACGGTAACGAGCGTGGGGCTCAATCTTTCCAAAGACAAGGGCTTCGTAACGCCTTCTAAACTAGCAGTAGCACACGTCCGGAATCGATCCTGAGACCTCCTCAATGGAAGGCAAGCGCGCTTCCACTGCTCCACAGGACCCTACTGTAGTTGCTCAATGTCAATAGCAAATACTGTACTGTCAGTTGCTTTATTTTTCCGGAAATTGACGTATAAGTAGTGATTTATCCAACCAAACACTTCTGAGAAGTGTTTTGCCGCTGTAGGCAAAGGAGATACCATCTTTCCGCTCAAATACAGCATGCGATATTTTTATAAAATTTCTCACAACCTTCAAAGTCATGGTTATCTTGACCCATTCTAACACAGTGGACTAGTTTGAGGGCAGTCGAAAAAAAAAACTCGTATGTAATAAATGACCTGGGAAATGCGTGCCCGAAGTTTGATCCTTCTAGGGAAGTTGATCCTTGTCATTTGTTAGTTATATAATTTGTAGCGAAGACGTACAAGAAGCAATTTAAAATACACGTGATCGTAGAAAAACACAATCGACAGAAGTCGCAAAATTAGCTTGGGTTAAAATGAGTTGAGTAGGCCATAAACTTGAACTTATTCCCCACGAAACACTGCGCCTGAAGATATCATCCGCTGAACCAAGGTATGAAATACTTGCTCACTAGTACAAAAAATTAAGGGATATAGGCCTAAAAAGCTTTTTTCCAACGTGTCTCAATGTGGGCTGATGTTTTCGGGCAAGTATCGATCTAGATATTTAGTGCCGTAGAATATGGTAAAAATGAACACATAATTAATATTCAGTAACGTGTCAAGCCAATATTTGATAAAACTACAGCAGCTTTCCACGTACGTTCAAAGCTAATGTGAAGTCATGCTGTCCTCAGCCTGTGCACTTCCCAGCAAGCAAAGGAAATGTATTAACAATTATTTCGTTCTCCTTATAACAAATAAATTTTGAACTTGCGATAACAACATTCTTAACGTTGAGAAAAAACACTTTCCTCTGGTTCACCTTCGGCAGGGACCGTAATATTAATTCATCAGCAAATAATTAGCATATTACGTTTAGTCGAAATCAAAGTTCAAACTTGGAAGTAATTTCATCGTTTTTTGGTATGTCCGTTAAATGAATTTTGTCGAATTTTTTAGATTAATAAGAAAAATAACAGTTTTTCTGTTTTCCTCAAATCAGGAAAAATTCGTGAATTTATGCGAAGTCAAGCAGATGGCTTTCGAGTTGAACGGCTGGTGGTATCGTAGCGGCATCCTAATTTGAGCTTTGTTCTATTAAAGATGAGAGATCTACCTTAGGGAAGTCACATTTTTGTCTGAAAATCCATTTGGAAAGAATTACCAATGCAATAAGCTCAAATTTCTATCCAGAAAAATAGTTTTCTTTTACGGCAGAGTTTGAATTTATAAGATCGTTCATTCACAGATTTTTTTTGAAGATTCAATTTAAAAACAGAATATTTTCGGGTAATGTACGTATTACTGAAAGCTCAGAGGTCTTCAATAATTTGAAATCGGAAATTAATCAATGACAATTTGAAGCTTTCATTTTTTAGATTAGAAGATTCATGCTACCGAAAAGATTTCGAGGGATATGTGAAGAATATTGTATGTGAAGTTGAAACAGAACATAATTAATTGAATCCTATTGTCTTTCAGTCATTCATTAGCTTTTACTGTTACGAAAGCATAACAGAAAGGTTACGAGAGATAAGGAAAATTAATATTTACTCTGCAACTACATATATGGAAAATATATGACATATAAAGCATTCCTCAACCTTACAGTGAAATTTTTTGTCCTATTTTCCAGTTTTTACTCAAACGCAAAATGACTCTACCTTCAAATTTTACTACGGCACCGGTCTTAATCAATTTTCTCTAATTACTATCGCTGATTTGATGTGAGAGTTAACTTTATCTATGATAAATTGTAAAACGTGTAAAAATAGTTGGTAAAACTCCAAACATTTACTAATCAAACATTTACGCAACTTCTTTCTTTTCTACATAGTTAAAAGTGCGTAGAATAAGCATTAACGCTGCCAATGTATAAGCAGCAGATACCTCAGTACGAGTATGTTGCAAACATTGGCAGGGATGCGTCAAAGACTTAAGCATCAAAGTTTTTAATTTGGTAAAAATTAAGAGAAGTAAAAAACGAGATACGGCGTGGTAGCTCAAAATTTCATTAACAATGAGACACAACACTTAAATCTGAACGAGTATCTTTAAGCTTTCACTACTTTAGTCATTACAGACACTTTTTCTCGTAAAGATTGTCGACATCTTGCGATGTGGTACCATTCAACAATCGTTCGACAGGAAATGATTTATAATAGAAATTATGCTGAAGAAATGTACAACTTAAATTGTGAGATTTATGTTCCACTTGTAATTGTCGTGTCGTTAATTTTAAGAAGCTGCCAGCAGTATTATTTATTCTCTGCACACAGTCATTCGTTTAAGAATGTGTTTGCCCACACACGCTGATTTCAAGGTAATAATTTAATCTCTTTAGGTGTTGAAGGTAAGTAAATGCTAGCTCATAACATGCTCCTTCAAATTATAAACCTTGAAGCAAGAAGTCTGTGCCATCTGGGTTAATAATCATTTAAATCTAATCGTTATGACGTTTTTGTAACTGTAAGCGCTAGAGTTGCAAGTTTTACGTTTTCTTTATTTCTATTAGGCGATATGAAATTTAGACTTGTATCAGTAACCTCTCGGCGTTTTCGTTTGGTTGCATTTGTGCTCTAGCGCGTGCTTGGGGCAGTTCAGTTTGATGCCTGAGCTAGCATATTGTCCTTAACGAAACTCTATAAACATTACTCTTTGTAGTGGGATAATTTGAAATACTTGTTTAATAGATTCTTTATTATCTCATATTTAAAACTGAATTGGACTGATGACTGTAATGTTAGGTGGATCAAAATTTATTATAATTTACGCGTATTGTTTATATATTATTCTTTATAGACAAATCAATCAATATTTTTGACTGCTATTTATTGCTCTTTGTCCTTAGTTTTGAGTAAACGCAAACAATTATACTCATCTATTGAATTATACCTCCGCTGCATAAGGTAGCAATGAAAATATCTCTAGATGACGAAACCAATTAATTCGTCTACAGAATCAAAGGGTGGTAATTGAAAATTCCCGAAGAAGCGAAAGTTGTCGCTTTAGTAACCATTCAAACTCCATAGGAAAATTTCTATGGAACACCCGGATACAGCAGGCGCTCAATTGCGTTTTTACACCTTCAGCTAACATTCTGGATTTTTTATCACCGCTGAAAGAATCCTCCACGATAATGTTCGTCCATACAGCATTCGTGTTATCATAGATCTTGTATACGGGCTGGGTGGTGATGTATTTTTTCAAAACAAAACACTCGAGATATTCTACTATCATTGTCTCTTCACTAATCAATGAAATGTGTCAGATAATTTTAGATTAACATTGTTAATTTTCCTTCAAAAACATAATTTGAAGAATTGGCCATTTATGACGGTCTCGAGAGCCATAGGCACTGCAGTAATGATCCATACTTCAAGTGTTATGAATTTTTCAATCTTTCGCACATTGGATATTACTTTTACTCCCGATAATTTCAGTGGCATGACATGGTGTGCCGAAAATTAACGTAAAACAAAACGCTGATACACAGAAAAGGGAAAAAATTGTTTCGCTCCAGTCTGAGGGGGTATTTTCGATTCATTATAAATGATTTGTTGACTGAATTTTTGCACGAAACCTATAACTCACAGTGATTATACAGTAAGTAAACTCCCCGGATAAAAAGAAATTGGCCACTTATTGTTTTTCGAACTTCAGTTACTCACAGCGTTCATCAATCGGTTTTCAAAGCTGTAACCGAAGTTCAGGTTATATATCTGCACTCAGTGCACTGAATGGACATCAGTTTTCATTCAACGCTGGCAGAGTGTAGACTTGTTTCTCTGTTGGTCCACGACGATAGGATGAAAGAAAGACATCTTGGAATGACAAAAAACGGCTATTGCATTCGGTCGGTCTAAGGGACGGCAGTGATGGAAGTAGCAAAATTCGTTGCTGTTTCATGGCACATTGAAAACAAAGCTCCCTTAGGGACTTGGGTGTTATCGCCGAGAACAACGGACGATTCCGAGAACACCTCGGCCTAACAGTCAGAAAATGCCATCGCCAAATTTGCTGGATCTTGCGAGTCTTCAGGGCACGAGAATCGAAACCGATGCTT
>VOMN01071884.1:0-16456 GCA_014899125.1 Orchestia grillus | reverse complement strand
CAAACCTGTTGTGCGACTTGAGATTTTGTACCTGTAGTGAGACCTTCAAAGTTGCCATTAGTATTTTGATAAAATATGTAACTTCACAGTTTTTAAAAATGTACGCAGAGTCAGCCAAAAAAAATCGTCGCAAGATTTAAAACTGTTTTGTAAACGGGATACAGGTGTACCGTGCGTCGTGATAAACTTCCTTCATTCCGACTATATCCAGTTCCTCACACACTCGAATAATGACGAAAAATTATGACTTAAAATAAAAAAACACCAAAATACATTGCGGTGAAAACCAGCCCAACTTGTGCCCTAAAGTTACCAGAGAAGTCAGTCATCTTCTAGAAAACCCTGTATCGACTAAACTCTGATCGTCTAAGTTAGTAAAAGTAACACGAAATGTCAAACAAATTCTTACAGTTTGAAACAAAGCCTGACAAGGTCTGCTGGAATGTGCCGGGTCACGTCTCACAGGGCAGTAGCACTGCAACGTGGTCCCATTGCAAGGGAACATTTGCTGCCTACAGAAATATAAAGTTTTGTGTTTTACATTAGCGTTCCTGATCGTCCTGCGGGGCTACGTGCGTTGAAGGAGAAGTATGAGCTGGTGTGCCTCCCGGGAAATTAAAGCGAGCTCCTGCTCGACAAAATGAGTTCCATTTATTGATGTACTGCGCGATGCAGGTGCGTGCACCGTACGATATGGAGGTGTGGCTGCACGCAGGAATGTGGAGCACGTTGCTGGAGGTGTGAGGTATACAAGAGTTTATCTTCAGTTCAGATATTTTATCTCTCGTGCACCTAGTGAAACCTCATTTCATGTAGGACAATATGATTTTGTGGGCTTCAAATGAATGTTTCGTAAAGTAACTGAACAGCTTCGATTTGAACAGCTCTGCAGGATTTGGGCAGAGAAAATGTACTGCCTTTCAAGAACCGCAGAAACCTAATTCACATTTAAATTGTGATCAGTACTACTTATTTTCCACAGCGTTAATAGGGCAGATTTTATGTACTGTAAGAAGAGAAAGTCCCTCGCAAGAGATGAGGCTTCTGAATATCCCAATCTCGAAGTCTACCTCACTAAATGAAGGCGTCAAGCCTCCGCAGCTTTGACGAGTTTCGCCTCATCAACGCACATGGGACACGAGGACAGCCAAAGAGCCGCGTACCTGTGTGTAAATTTCACTTCATCTTGCATGATATGTGCTATGTGGCCTGCATGACATGTGCAGTGTAACCTGCATCACATGTGCAATGTGGCCTGCATGACGTGTGCAGTGTGGCCTGCATGACATGTGCAATGTGGCCTGCATGACGTGTACATATATATTCAATAGGTCATTAAGGATATTGTATCCAAGAACGTCCAACGACCTCCTCCGCCAAGATCGGTGGATCATGCTAAGAGGTCTAGTTCATTCATTCTAAGGTTTTCAGTTTTGCATGAAATAAACATGTTTCTACTTCATATGATATACTTTTATACCATTATTATCAACGACAAGCAAACATCAAAATGCTTATATTCCAACCCTGAATAATTCTACAAAACAACGAATGCTCTGTCCGATACGCTCACCTCATTTATGAATTATAATGCAGTCAGAGCCAGGTATGGAGAATACTGGGGATGCAGTCGGAGAGACAATTACTTTAGTCCCCCCAACTGTGGGCTGAAGCGCAGGTCTCCACACTCAAATAATTATGCCTGAGAGGACCAAATTTACCTCGAAAGGTGAGGACTTCTGGTTCCATTCTTCCATTATTGCAGAGTTACTTGTACCAAAAATGATTATTCCTTCTATTTTTATTACAAAAAGAGTTGAATTCTAAGCGACTCGCTGCCATACCTCCGTAGAGACTGAGATAAAATTATTTAAAACAAATGATACTGAAGTATTGCTCCTAACTGACCTATTTTACGGAACATTATTTCTCATGCACTGTAATTGACGGTTTGTTTCGCACAAACTTTCCGTTGAATTTTTACAGAAGCTCACGTGGAATGAACGCCAACTTGAGCTCCCGACGTCCGCTTTATTATTATTGACTTTCACAGCTTTGTTCGCTAGTGTACTTAGGAAGGGGAGGCATTTTGAAGAGCGTTTGCAGCATTGATGATGTGATAGACATTAGTTAAACATGTCCCTAACAAAAATTATTTCTAGGTCTACAGGTTTCTTTTCCTATTATTGACTGAAAAAATGAAATATTAGCAGATATTTAACTGTACCAAAGGCGTCTAATAATTGAAAGATTATTATATCAAGTTAACAGCTAATTATTGAAATGTTTCTCTCAAAATGAAAACCCTCAGTTTTCTTTCTCCCGCCCGCTCCCGCTGTATGTGATCAAACACAGCAAGAACATTTGAGAGCGTTAGCATTTTCTACCTAAATCTTTGCTGAACTTGAATTCTTTGACTCCCACCACAGAACTTCCCTTCGCAGCAGCTGCTGGACACAGAGGGGAATTAATTCCTGCTATAGTTACTAGAAGTCAGTGTGCAGAATTTTCGTTTAGAACGTTCGCCCTCACCCTCACCTCAAGTTGAATACACAATTAAAACTTTTGTTCCAATATTTTTATCCTTCACTGTTCCCCGGTAAGGGGAACAGTGTCTAATAAAGGTTGTGTCTAATGTTCATTTGTTGTGTTCATTTTACTGTGTCTAATGAAGGTGACTGAAGTCCTGCTCGAAAGCTTGAGTAAGAACTAAAAATAAAACTCACAACTAGTATGTTCTTCCGTGCATTTATTTGGTGTTTTCAAAATGAAATTATTACACTACCTCATCGACTTATTTATCTCAAAGCAATACTTGCCGAATCCAGAATTACAAACAAATGTGTCTCAAGTTGTAATCAGAAATTATCAAGTACTTTATAAAATATCTTGTTGCGTCTTGACAGCGTAAAATTAAATCACACGTCAATATATCTCATCCCCTCACCGAGACTGAATTTGCTTACAACTGTAATTGTTAACTAGAAATGAATGCAATAACGTAGAACGCGTGGTGAGAGTGTCCGAGCGAGACTTCATGCGCTATGGAGAGATTTAACATGCACCCTCGAATGTTGTTTATACAAACTATTTTCGACGCAGGAGAACAAGTGCTAATTAGCAGACATGCGCCGTTGTTTATTAATCGAGTTCACTTCAGACCGAGAGCGAAGAGTCTGGTTACAAACGCGACTGAGAGAGAAAGAGCGGAGTCCCCTCGTGAGGGGAGCAAACAATGAGTGTCCACTCTTTCCTTTTAATGCACAGATTTCCAACGGCACTGGCCAGTGATATTGAGAGCTCAGCACCAGTGTTCCATGCATGTATGATATTTATAGCGGAATAAAAAGCCTAAATTTACATGGAACGTTGCAAAAGCAAGGCCATAAACACCACCGACCAGCGGGTTAGAAAACTGCGAGTCAGCGACTCTCCAGAGCTCTTCATTGGCAAGAGATCACTTTGTAACGGCGAACTTTATTTCCGCGCACTCACGCACCCTATTCTACGATATCGCACTTTGATATGCGTCGTAGTTTCGATGTTGTTGATGCACCACCAAAGCTCTTGAATGCTTGAGTCCATTTTGCGCGGATATTTTGCGTGGTTATTCGGCTTTTGAGCTTTTGTTTGCGTGTGGAAGCCGAGGCGGCAGTTCCTGGAAAGCTGACATCGTCAATATGGGAGGTGGTCGCACCTGGCCCCCCTCTCCAGTGAGCACTTAACGCTCCAGGCTTCCTGTTCATCTCATGCCAAAAAAAATTTCGAGGTTTTAGAAGAACACATGGACCACAATCCCTTAATTTTTGGGGGTAATTATAAGAAGATATTCAGTCGATTAGGATAAAATCTTACATTGTATCAACACAGAGGCAAAAAATCTCTCACATACTGTTGTAATATTTTCAATTTTTGAAATGGTCGTTTTATTTGGTTGTTCCATGAATAATGGCTGATCTTAGTGTTGAGTTTGTAGATGCCATTTTAACATAGCATTCTAACTATACTTTAGGTGAATTTTGGCCTGCCTCTTCATAAATGAAAGCTCTTCAATATTTTTTTAAATTTATTTCGAACAGAAAGCATTCCTGAAGTATATGAGCCAGTAATTAAGAATATGAGAACAAAAGACCTCAGATTTTTTTCCTGCATAACTTCAAACTTGGGTATACTGCCTCCCAAACTGATTCCATGTAAACAGAGCATCGCGTGAAGGGTCCATAAGTGATCGGTCGGTGCGAAGATGGTTGCAGGAATTTCATAATGGTGATGCGAGCATTGAAGACGAAGAGTATAGAGGATAATCTTTGAATCTTAACCGTCCGTGACTGAATATAACTGTTGAGCAAAATCTGCATCAAAGTGTCAGAGAAATGTCTAAGACTCTAAGTCTAAGAAGTCTAAGAAATGTCTAAGACTAAGTTGAGAAACGTGAGACTGTCACAGTACTAAGACAGTCTCATGCCATTTGCAGAAGACGCCATTGGTGAATCGGCGTGGCTTCATTTTTCTCCACTTTAACGCGCGAAGATGTATTCCAAGTAAAACATCGTAGAAACTCACAGACTTAGGACACGAGACTCTACCACCTACTCCTGAACTCGTCCAGATTGCCAGGAGAACATCGCAGGGCTGGCATGCACTGGCACGTTTGACTGTGAACTTCACACGGTACGTATGGTGCATGCGTTTTCTTCACACGGTGCATTCATTTTCTTCACACGGTGTATGCGTTTTCTTCACACGGTGCATTTGTTTTCTTCACACGGTGCATGCATTTTCTTCACACGGTGCATTCGTTTTCTTCACACGGCGCATGCGTTTGACACTTGCAATGCCAAGCTCAAGGTAGCGCTCGGCCGCTGGTCTCGCTCGAGATGCGTGTGAGAACCGAAGTCGTGATGTGTGTGAAGGCAGAAGAAGAGCTCAGACGAGAAAAATCTAAATGTGTATTCTATAAAAAATAGTTCAAATTTTTTATTCTGTTTTTGCACCGTGATGAAACAAGCCAAAAAATAATACTCCGAGAGTTGATACAAATTCTATTAATATATAAAAAAAACACTTTTCTTCCAAATGAGTATCCATGCGCACCTTTGTTTATATTCAGGGTAAAATTTTATGCGCCTACCACTCGCCAAGAGTGTGAGGCGTCTAGCACGAGCACGCCGCATTCCCGACCCCCAAAGGATAATTTAGTTTATCTAGGGTAATACTTACAACCTGCGGGGTAATAGATGTTTTATCAAGGGTAATATACACAACCATTGAGGGATAATATATTGTTTATCTAGGGTAACACCTATCTAGAGTAACCCGCGAGAGTTAATGTACAGTTTAAATTAAAATTAGTTTTTCCTATGCCTGCAGCTGTGGGCGGCACTTTTCTGTAGCTCGCATCAGTAGACCTAATTTATGTTTCTTGTTAAGGATTCTTTAAAAAAATGAAGCCTTAGTTTGCTCTACTGCTTGAAAATAAATCTTGTCTTCGGAAAAACGTCAAGAGAAAAAATAATTTACATCAACTACAGAAAATCGTAATCCTAGCGTTCCTCAGAATTTCTTTCAGCATTAGTTTTCCTCTCTTGTGCGTTTACAGTAAATCCATTAATTTTTTATTTAACCAAAAATACCTAGTCAAGAAGGAAAAACGCATCGCCAAAAAATGTCCCAGCTGCCACTCAGGAACAAAAGGAGAAACACAAATTTCTGCACCAGGTGAACTCTCAAGTTTCCAGGCTGCTAAAGGTAGAAGAACCGTTTTTTCAAAAGTTTCCCATACTTAAAAAAATTAATTGCATTTCCATCTAGCCGTCCAGTGACTAAGAAGGGTCTCCTACATTTATCCATCAATGTAAGAACTTGAGGACTTCCCTGGCGCAGAAGCTTGTCGTCCTCCTTTTATCCCAGATTAAAAGCTAGGAACACATTTTTTGCGAAACATTTTTCGTTTTTGTTATTATTACTGTTTCTGTTAACATTGCTGTTAAAATTGATACTACAATTTTTGTTATTACTATTACTATTGTTAATACTTTTACCTTTCTATTACTGTTACTACTGCTATTCCGACTAAAATTCCAACTTTAGTTAGAGCTTCAACACCAATTATATCATTACTAATATTATCGTCATTAACATCATAATAACCTTTGTTATAATGAGTACAATGCTTTCAAACACTTCCCCCTCGCGGCCACCTCTGGCGACCTCGGCAATGAAGCTCAGAGGAGTCATATTAGGCTTTAGAAATTCCAACTCAAACGACAGTCCTCGACACTCCCTGTATTTAGGGTGTGTGCCCGCACAATGAGGGCATCTAGGGAATTTGTTTCAGGGTCAGGTTCAGCGTCAGAGTGATTCCCCGCCTCAATCTTGACTTCAGCTTCAGTTTCAGTTTTATTTCCAGTTTCAGTGTAAAATTTATTTCCAGTTTCAGGTTATAATTTAATATACATATGTATTAAAGATATTACACTGTTAAATTATGATATAAAAAGAGCTAGGGAATGGGATCTTTTTCCCGATTGTCGCTGAGTCCCCAAATACGCTGGAAAATCCCCTCCAGTGCACCTCCTGGAGAGGGCTGAAGGATTTTGCGGGAGACTTGGAACTGCTCAAGTCCTAAGCTGAGCAGCTGGCACCAAGCTGAGCAGCTGGCACCTAGCTGAGCAGCAGGCACCTAGCTGAGCAGCTAGCACCTGACTGAGCAGCTTAAGCTGAGCTAGAACTCCGGGGCCTACTGGCAAGAGAGGTCTCGACGCCTACCCTCGATGTTTGTCACATTTCATCGCATTCAGGCTCTTTAAAGACCAGTCGGACGGAAGTTTTTATTCACAAATGTAATGAGCCACGCAAGAAATGGCTATCATCACTTATTCCTTTTGCCGACGGTCCGTAGTTGAAAGAAAACATGAAAATGTGCTGAAGTGCTGTGATTGTATCCCAATGATTCGCTCTTTGCTATTCTT
Organism: Orchestia grillus; assembly: GCA_014899125.1. Taxonomy (NCBI): domain Eukaryota; kingdom Metazoa; phylum Arthropoda; class Malacostraca; order Amphipoda; family Talitridae; genus Orchestia; species Orchestia grillus. The sequence continues at coordinate 9,485 of VOMN01071884.1, read as the reverse complement.
GGCTTGACATTAGAATATTGGATAGTCACTTTTATGAAAAATATGATCTGCAGCTATATAAAGCCCTGTAAGCCAATGCCATACTAAGGTAACAAGGCACGTACGCGTACCTTGATTTTACAGACCTCAATTCATAGGATTTGTGAAGCAACGCACAATTCGAGAACCCAGCGTTTTGACTGGAGATGTAACAACACTTGACTGGACGCTCTGCTGACCGCAAAATGAACAAATAGTCAGAATAATCGAAGAATTTCACTATGATGAAAAGCAATTAATTTCAAATATTAGACCGCTTTTTCTTCATTACACTATAGACTCAGCGATCAGCTAATGCAACAGGGAGTACAAGTCCGTATGTTCTCACCATCACCAAGCAAACCAGCAGCCTCCACTTTACATTGTGCATGTACTGCTGATATATTCGTGCCTCTATCACACCCTACCATCAGCTGTACAGCCACGGAGCTCTAGAACTCCAGTGACTAGGAATAAATTTCGGAGTGGCTCTCAGGAGAGAAATTTACATGTGGCAGTAAAATACCTCGACCGAACAAGAGGATCCTCTTTCCAAAGTAATTTTATCGTCATGCTGCTGAGCTTTTATCTCCGACTAAAAGAACTCGCAGAACGATCAGAAAGACGATGCTCGAGCTAAAACCCTTAGTGTTTAGTGTATAACATGTGTGAATCTGCTATCTCATTCTGACAATCCATTGAGTGGCAACTTTATATATTTACGGAATTTTTTATGCGTAATTATTGTTGGAATGCGATAGCTGGATGTGTTTCTCTCCCTCCAGAAGACATCTGAGGTAAGCAGATAGCGAACAGACCCAGCGTTGAAAGGTTCTCGATGCGGAGGGCCTGGCTGGCCTCTATGCCAATACAGTAAAGTATTTATGTCAGTTAACCCCTCCGATGTCACCCGAAACTAATTTAATAATATACCCTCTATCACCTAATCCAAATTATTTCTATCTGTCTACAGGCCTGTTATAATAAAAACAAGAAAACTCGGTCTTTTTTGACACCGTGTTCATGTTAGAACTAAATGTCCTGTTAAGATCCCGGCCTGTTGATGATATTTAGGTACTCGTATTATTTTCAAAGGGCAATCACCCCAGCCTCGTCGAGCTGTGTTGACCTACGATCCCTATTCTCAGGTAAAAAACTGCATTTAAATACCAGAAAAAATAGTCTCGACAGCGCCACGATACGATCACGACATAATCAACAACGCCTCTTCACCTCCATGATGTCTCATTTTCATTTTAAAATGTTGTTTTACTATGCTATAACGCACATTTACAGCGTGCATGTATGTTACGCTGTTAGATTGGGGAGAATGATTGATTAAGTGTGATTGATTAAAAGTACAATAACATATTTATTACTCTGTCTTTTGTCATATAATTATTTATTCTATATTGTAGTAACCCGAATATTCTCAACGTAGGTTCTGATTTTAGGTACTTACGGACGATGGGTTTTATCGGACCGCCAATTTTATTCTGTTAAATCGGGTATGAGCGCATTAGGTACTAGTATTTTGAATACGAGTCGTACAACCGAGAAAAGATTGAGCAATACAGATTAGAAGAGCTTCCTCGTGCAGTCTTGTGGCCTGGTTCGAAGAGGCTTCAGAGCAAACCCCTAGCGGACAGTAATGAGATTTTGTTGCTACATTTGGACACTCAGCTCGGTTCGACGAAATGCTTTGTGAAGGCTGGGAATAAAACTGGTCCGAGATTCCTTCATACAAAATTTCTAAACATTCGTGAAGCTAACATTAGGAGAAAATATTTCCCCGTTCTCTAGTTCGTGAGATGCTCTAAGATGTAAACTTCAACAGAATCCTGAACGGCTGTGAATGGATTACGTGGAATTATTTTCAATAGGTTAACAGCTTTTAAGGCAACAAGAGAGATGAGAAACACAGAGATGAGTGAAATATATATCTCCATTCATCCTACCAGGATGTTGCCGACTGAGTTGCAACGTGTCGAAGATTCACTTTCTTCTCTCCCCTATGCACATCTTCCATGATAGCTCCAGAGATGTGAGTGACGAGCGTGGTCGAAGCACCCAGTAACCATCTCGCTGGGCTGCTGCACCTGTCGAGTTCATTCAGGAAGCCCGAATACTCAAATCTTCGACACGACTAACACGAGTACGTCTAATTCTTAACGTTCACTTCTTTAATGTGGTTATTTACTCTAGTAAAATTTGCTATTATTTTACTTGAGAGATAGCCAACGATCCACGAAAAGTATCAGTTGTAAATAAATGCTGAGAGGAAAAGCTCAGATCGTTCTCTAGCATATATCATTAGTCCAATTAATTCAGTTCATGCATGGAAGCGGGTAGCTAACGTGAGTTTTCTCTGTAGGAACCACAAAAAAACTATTCAACGAGCAAACGTATTATGGGACTCAAACAGAGATTAAATGAGAACAGTCATTTTTGTGTTTAGTGGATAATCTTCTTGTGTGTAATTCAGTATTTCACCAACACTATTAAGAAAGATCCGTTAATTCGAAACAAGTCACAACTATAACATTTTCCAATTCAGTTTTCAAATAGCAATCACAGCTAAATTACAGTAAACATTAACATTCTACCCTCTACAATGAAAACGAGATAACAGTAATCCAGGGCAAGGGATTAGCAGCAGTATAAAACCGCACGTGTACGCTTCATTTCCGATGTAAGTGCACTCATTACCGGTGGCTAACACCAACTCCAATTCTTCGAGGCTTACCAGACTTAGCAGTCAGCCAAGATGTTTGGCGTGGTGCGCACAAGCAGCGTGGCTGACTTATTAATAACTGCTGTCAAACATATTTTCCATAGTCCTTTGCCGCTGAAATTTTTCTCGGTAACAGACATCTTACCGACTTTTATGAGTTTTATCAGAATGAACTACTCTACTGTCTCGCTGAGCTCTGTATATTTTTAGTGAGCGGCCAGGTGAATGGTTACCAAGTTTCTACAGTGGCACTAAAAAACTAAAAATGAAAAAATAAAGATAAAAAGTTTATCTTTACTTTTCAAGGAGCGTGTCAGAGCTTTACGCTTGAACACGCCGGGTTTCAACCCACGAGGGGTGAGATATACATGGTTTTGATTTAAATTTGTTCTTCCTACGCACTATTGCTACTGCGGTGGCGGTGAGTAGCACTGAGGCCACAGCACAAACTGTTCGACCGATTTTTACGTTGCTTTTAATGATCTCCTTGAACCTTTTCTTAATATTTAAAACACGAAAAAGCTAATCGTCCATTGATAGGAAATGATCGTCGTCTTCGCATTTCGGAGAGATTTTTTGAGCGTTAATTTTTCTCCTGTTCACATTGAAACTCAGCTTGTGCGTATTTACGGCTACACCTCTGTTTTGATTTCATCAGAAGTTATGAAAGACGAGAAGTAAAAGCTTCTGCAGCAGGAGCTTCTGCAGCAGGAGTACCCGAGTTTTCAGATTGTTGACGGTAGATGACCCATTTTCCGAGGGCTTGTGTACCTCATTAGACATTGTTGATTTTATTTCCGTCTAGCCGCCCACGAAAAACTTGGATCTTCCACATTCATTAATGTTGAAACTTGAAAATTCTCCTGTTACAGCAACTTTCCTTCCTCTTTTTTTGTCACTTACTGAAATGTAAAAGAGCATGTTTTTGCAGACCTTTTTTTCTTCTTGTCCAGAATATTTCTATTAAAATTACCAACTGCTGTCATCTTGCCTTCGAGTACGGAGACGAGTCTGGTTTTTGGTACACGAGTTTCTGCTTGCGGCACGAATAGATGCAAGTGGCTTAAAATACAAGAAAGTACCTAAACAGCATAAAAAATAAATTTGTAATCGCGTACGTGTAAACACGTGCATAATGCTGCCGGAGTACGAACTGGCGTCAGTTACTAATACATGGCACTAGTAAACTACGTTACCACTACGACTACTACTCTGACTGATACATGGCACTAGTAAACTACGTTAGCAATACTACTACTACTCCGACTGATACATGGCACTAGTAAACTACGTTACCACTACGACTACTACTCCGACTGATACATGGCACTAGTAAACTATGTTAGCAATACTACTACTACTTTTACTGATACATGGCATTAGTAAACTATGTTACTACTACTACTACTACTGTTACATGGCACTAGTAAATTATGTTGCCACTACTACTACTACTCCTACTGATACATGGAGGAAACTAAGCGATTTTCGAAAAAGCTGTACATGTACTTCCAATAAATGTAAATTAAAATCTGTTATACGCATAGACTTTTCCTCCAAAATGGCACACTCTCCACTATCTGATATTTTCGAAATACATAGTTTTGGACACTTAGCTATGACACACAACTTTGATCATCAAAGTTTTGTGTCATGGCTACGGTTCGTTGATTACAAATATCTATATTCCAAGAAACTTTTCGGCCAACGAAAAAATACCACTCACCCAACCATCGCACAATCTAATGGCTTGCATTTTGCACCTTCAACGATCATGGTTATCTTCAGAACAATATCCGCTGGTTCTCTACGTCTAACTGATATAGACCAGCAACTTGCGGTTTTCTCTCCCCTTCTCCTACTACGTTAAATGAACCTCAGGATATTCCCAGCCTTTCGTTCGACTTTTACCTTGTTTCGTAGTTTGCGAAAGCGCGTCCTTCAGTTTCTGCTAAAACAAATGCATCGAAAACTTCAGAAAACTTCACAACTCAGGGCAATTCAACCCATAGGTCACTTTTCTTTTGTAGATGACATTTGTTGTAACAAAAGTTTTGCGTCTAACTTAGGTTCATTTTCCGCCCATGTCCCGTTAACCCACTAATACTTGAACTTCCCTGCATGGATGTAAAACTTGCCAGCGTGACTTGGGCAGAAATGTACTCGTTATTTTCTCCGTTTTTTTTTGTAGAAGATTTTTTGAGTGCCTCGTTCTTCTTCAATGCGTGAGTTTTGCTTCATGAAATTAAAAATACACCTAAATTCTTTTCAAACCTTATTGGCATGTTTTTATAAAAAATAACATTCTCGTACGTATGTGTAGGTATAATCGAAAGATGTCAAGGTTTTTCTGGTATCGTGAAACATCCGTTCGATTAGCTTTACTAAACAATGATATCCTGGTGGCGGCGCACTTCTTAAACCCATTTCATTCAGTTATGGGTGCATGGTGTGAGTACAATTTTTTTAAAACCTTTGTAGAACTTATTAGTCAACTGCTGAACACTTTTCCGTCGGTTTGCTTTTACCAGTCGCTTCTGAAAATGCCTGGCGCGGTTATTCAAAATTTTCACTCTGCCCCTATTACCACTAAATGACTGCACTTCACTAACTTTTCTCCACTGAGAAATTGTTATTTGTACAGTCCTATGTCTCATGGCCTTATATGAGACACTTCTCTGGTAGATTTCCCCAGTCGGTACAAACGAATAACCTGTCCTTTGTCAAAGATAGAGGTTAGTTTTGTAGGGTTTTTTCAGTAGGATTATTCATAAAAGCTTGTAGACACGCAGAAAGCGGATGAAGTGCTGTCTGCCAGGGATACTTTTAAGGCACCTACTGCTACCATCTTTTTTTTCTTCAAATTTGTCACGATAAAACCTATGAAAAATTGTTTATCCACATCCGCTAGCGTGCATTCTACCAGGGTGCGACAAGCTTTTTAGCCTGGTAGTGTAGGTTGAGTTTGGAATAAAATAGGAACTGTATTTCTTGAGAGCATACTGCCTCTCGCGGCCTGCGCAATGCTGCTCCACAGCGCTGGGGCAACAGCGTTTAGTCCCAAATTCCTGGCCGAGGTTCGAAAATGCTCCGATAAAAATGTTGAAGTTTATTTCTTGGGCAAATTTAGCTACATAACACGTCAACATTCAGCTCAAAGTTTAATTTTTTGCATCATATATTCACCTGAGAGCATGTAGATCGGAGAAGTATTAAAAAGTGATGTGACGTGAAGAAAGGTTACTGTAACAAGTCCGAGCGTGCTGCAGAGCCCAGTTCGTTGCAGGTCCTCGTCACCGAACTTACAGCTCACCAGCCGTGTCCCTGGCCTCCAGCACTACCATGTTAATGAACTTCTCACCCGAAAGAAGGAGCCAAAGGCCGATTGCTCCATCCCCTCCTCTCCCACTTTTGCCGCTGCACAACCCCGTAAGTTATCCGTAGGAGGCCAAAGAGCAGCCATGACAGGCGCCCCGGGACACCGCAGAGGGGGGCCGTGCCCCCATTTCCCGCTGCTCCATTTACCGCAAAGGAGCTCAATGGTCGGCCGAAAAACGTGCTCTTCTAGGCCGGTTTGGCGGCACAAAATAGCTTATTGCGTTGCCTTATTTTGGCCACGCCACATCAGCCCGCACATCGCCGTGCATCGGGCGGCAGCGCGGGGACCGATGCAGATACGGGCTTTACTTTTTGCCTCAGAGCCAAGGACGGAGTTTCCTAAGCCTTTCCGCTGTCCTTTCTGCTGTGCACGCCTGAGATTTCCCGATTTGCGGCGGGCTGACGTACGCCACATGATCTCCTTTGGGATACAATGACACTGCGTAGCTCTCACATGGACGGTATGACAACGGTACGGGCACGGTATGAACACGGTATGAACACGGTATGGACACGGTACGGACATGTTATGGACACGGTGTCGACACGGGATGGAAACGGTATGGACACGGGATGGAAACGGTATGTACACGGTACGGACACGGTGTGGACACGGTACGGACCTGTTATGGACACAGTGTCGACACGGGATGGAAACGGTATGTACACGGTACGGACACGGTGTGGACACGGTATGGACACGGTACGGACACGGTATGACAACGGTACGGGCACGGTATGAACACGGTATGGACACGGTACGGACACGGTACGGACATGTTATGGACACGGTGTGGGCGCGGTATGGACACGATGTGGCATGCACCCGACAACTTGCAAGAAGATCGAGAGCTATAATTAATGGCAGGAGAAGCTCGCCTTGTTAAAAATGTTCGTACACGAGATCAAAATGTTTATCAAATATTGCAAAATTTAATTTCAATTTTAAAAAATGCTATCTAGTAGCACTCCTTTCTCACAGCTGCTTTGAGATTTTGAAACAATTTTGTAGTAGCTGCATTAGTCTTGCATTCAAATACGAAGGTCAATTTGCAGCAGCCGTATTATTCAAATACGGAGATTTTTAATGGCTTTCTGGTCGGTAACTACGGGCCTAGAATGCAAACAGCATAATAATTATTCTAGAGTAAAAATACACAGAATTTTCAAGATACTATCGATTATTTATCTTCAACCACCAGTGTAGCCGAAGGTTCGTGAAACCATTTGAAGCCGAATATTTTTTAAATAAATTTAATTTTTACCTTTTTACTGAACATGGAAAACTTTTGGCAACCATTTTTTCAATATGAAAACAGCACTACAAATTTTACGAGTGTAAGCAATAATGCTGAGAAACATTTTAGCACAGAAAATTCTACTGAGTTCAATTTCGTGCAAAGCGTTAGAACTGATAATTATAACTTTATTGGCGAGTCAACCACACGTCGGATATTTATTTTCAATAGCAAGGGCAGGCTTGGAAAAGCCTCTGCCCTGCAAATAATTCTCTAACTTCCCGTGTACATTCTTTAGATTTCAAGTCTGTGTTCATTCCACGAACTGTTGAAGTAAAAATTCCTAAAATTCTCAGTAATTTCCAACTGCAGTTTCCAAATTCCAACCAGAAGTTCAATATCAAAAGTTGAGCTGGGATAGCACTCGAGGTCCAAATTCTTTTCTCACACCACGACGTAGTTAAAATTCTTTTCATGACACATTTTATAAGCGTTGTCAGTCTACAGAAAATTTTAAAAGAATATATGCTAAGGATCTTTATTATTGTGTCACAATTCTCACAATTACTTTTTAAGTCGCCAAGAATATTTTTGTTATAGTCTTTAAATGAAATCCTCAGAACGTGTTATTGTTTATTTTACCGTACCGGTTATTTAATTTCCGTACTTTGAGACACATCAAAATCATTAATATTTTATTCAGTAATTAATGACGTACCACATCTTGCCATCATTGTTATTTTATTTGGCTGTCAAGTATTCAGACAATAAGAACATTTCTTTTATGTTAATTGAAGTTTTCAGTGATGCCCCACCACATTTTAACGATATTAAGCTCTGTTTGATTCTTTCTCGGATGGAATCGTGAGATCTCACGTACCGTTTTCATATGCAACGAGAGATTTATCATTGTGATAGAAGAGAAATGAAAGTGTTCTGTTAGAATAAATCCAATGATCTCATAAGTAAAATTCAGCATTAAATATATATACTCTAAGCAGTGACGTTTTCTTCAATTTTTTTCCTCGGTGGAGGAATTTTTACTCGCAGATATTATTCAAGAGGCAATCTTCTCTAATACAAGAGCCGAGGTCGATCTAACCCAATATGCCTTCCTGATTCCTCGGAAATATTTCCGAATTGCTGCCTGCTTTGTATTCAGAAGAGCTCTCGAGCAACATTTGAGTGTGGGAAATTTCTGATAAGATTTTCTCGGCGCTGCGCTGCATACTGCGGACAGCAATGAGCTCAGGCCCTCTACTGCGATCAGGGGCGTGGTGAGAGGTATTCCCAGTCTGCCTGCCTCTGGTCAGGGCAGTAATACCAATCAGAACAGAGCTATTCTGTGTCGCAAGCGGTAGTCAGTAGTTGACATCATACGATATAATTTCGTTGCCTGACTTGAGTTGGTACAGAAATTTTACCTAACTTATAAGATAGTTCACAAAAAGTATTCTCTCTGACAGAATTAATTTCTCTGTAACAAACAGTGTGTAATCCATTCCAAAAATCAGCTACGCAAACTATTCTTATCCCATAAATGGTGCGGCGGATACCCCACCCGCNTGCAACCATCTTATCCCATAAATGGAGCGGCGGATAAGCCCTGACCCCACCCGCCCTCAAGCAGTGCAGCGGGGTAAACTCTAACCCCACATTGTGACGTAATTTACAAATTAGCATGCAACCGCGCTAATTTAGAATGAAACGAATTAGCAAACGAAATAGTCGTAATACAGATTTTCTGACACTTCAGTAGCTCGGACTAACTCGTGTTGAATTCCTCACAATTTAGAGGTCAGTCTAACGCTTTCATTGCCCTCCAGAAAACTCAGTTCATATGGGTGTACAAATGTAATAAAATATATCACACAGTCCACAAGTATTAGAGTAAGTTATTAAAACAGAGGGTATCACGCCCGTCTTGTATTACAATATGGAAATACGTATTCATAAACGGTTAAAAGTGAGATAACCTCGTAGGTACAGGACTGATTGACCAGTTCCGTGTTTACATACGGACTCCAATGATACAATCACGCACCTCATTAGAGTTGGAGGAGAAAATAATTACTGCCGTTGTGTTACATATGCTGGTAAGAGTAATTTTCCACTGG
>VOMN01071881.1:0-45763 GCA_014899125.1 Orchestia grillus | reverse complement strand
GGGTGTGGGGTCTGTTGTGGTGATGTGGTGGTGTGGGGTCTGTTGTGGGGTGTGGGGTGGATCTATTGTGGTGGTAGGGGCAAGTCTGGTGTCTATTTTCAGTCATTGGTAGTAACTTTCATTATTTTCAAATCTGTTCGCAAGAACCTACATTTATCAATTTCCATTTAGTTTCAATTCCATTCGTATTTTCATTCTATTCGCAACAGCTTCTATTTATTTTTAAATCTTTTCGTAATTCCATTTATTTTTCAGCTTCCTTTCATTTTCAAAATTTATTCGTACTTCCCTTTCATTCGCATCAACTTTCATTTATTTCCAATCATGAATGACCGGTGACTTTCCTCTCCATAGAAAGAACTCTAGATTACACATCGATGTGAAAGAGATCATTGAGGTGGAAAGATCTCTAGATCAGGCAGCGATGTGGAACTTATTGAGGTGGAAAGAACTCTAAGTCACACACCGATGTGAAAGAGATCATCATCAACTGGGCGTCGTCGTCAATGACAGAGGCTGCATTCAGACGGGAATTGCAGTGCGGTAAAAGTGCACCAAATGAATGAACGTCTGCCAAGAGTGGGTCGCTGAAAAGGTTTCTTATTCTAGGCCTGAAACTCCTGTCTTTGAAGGACGCTCATTGGAGCTCGAGCACGACAAATGCTCGACGCTTTTCTCTATCCACAACTCATTCTGATGTGATAACCGGACGATAAAACTTGCGAAGGTAAGATGAGACAAACGATAACAGTTGGGAACGATGGGGCTTGTGATGATAAGAAAAGACTTGTGACTCGACCCGCGAATGATAAGACTTGCGAACTATAAGATAGGACTTTAGAGCGATAAGACTTGTGAACGATGAGACTTGCGAACGATGAGACTTGCGAACGATGAGACTTGCGAACGATAAGACTTGAGAAGATAGGATAGGACTTTGGAACGATAAGACTTGTTAAAATAAGGTAAGACTTGTGAACGATGAAACTTATTTAAATAAGGTAGGACTTGCGAATGATAAGACTTGTTAAAATAAAATAAGACTCGCGAACGATAAGACTTACAAACGATTAGGCTTGCGAACGATTAGACTTGCGAACGATTAGACTTGCGAACGATTAGACTTGTAAACGATTAGACTTGTGAACGATTAGACTTGCAAACGATTAGACTTGCGAACGATTAGACTTGCGAACCATTAGACTTGTGAACGATTAGACTTGCAAACGATTAGACTTGCAAACGATTAGACTTGCGAACGATTAGACTTGTGAACTATGAGACTTATGAACGATGAGACTTGTGAACGATGAGACTTGCGAACGATTAGACTAGCGAGGGAACAGTTACTATCTTTCTTTAACTCCAACCGAGCAACGTTATGCGTCCTCTCAAAATTTTCCTGCTACAATGAAGGTATTTACGAATGCTATTGATAGGTACGTGCGATAGGTACGGGCGATAGGTACGTGCGATAGGTACGGGCGATAGGTACGTGCGATAGGTACGTGTGATAGCTACGTGCGATAGGAACGTGCGATAGCTACGGGCGATAGGTACGTGCGATAGGTACGTGCGATAGCTACGTGCGATAGGAACGTGCGATAGCTATGTGCGATAGGTAAGTGCGTGTCACAGATTAAAACGCAAGAAATTAAAAAATTGTTCATTATTTTAAAAGAGACGATGCCTAATTTATTCCCTTTTAAAATTTTCTCCAAAAACAATTTTTTCACTTAGAAATTACTTTTCTTGTCGAAAATTTGAACGTAATGTTATAAATTTAGTGATAAGACACAATTTTTCTAAAGTCACTCTAGTTTGTCATTGAGGTTGAAGCTATGCAAATGTATTTAAACTTCCTGTTGTTTCCAATCAATGTATTTGCACTATCATTCGTATACATATGTTGAAACTTATTACTTTGAGCTGAATTTGAATAGTTTTCAAGAATATTTGCTAATGAATTGGAAATTATTGGCAAAGAACAATATGAGTTGAATTTGAAATTATTTGGTCATGAAATTTCAAATGAGTTTTTTAGTTATTCGATAGGTACAATTTCAATTGAATTAGAAGTTATGTTACTTGAATAATTGAAATATAATTTGAATTTTTCTTATTATACCAATTTTAACTAAATTTGAATGTATGTGATAATAATAATTTCAATTGCATTGGAAATAATAGGACAGAATAATTTAAATTGAATTTTGAATTATTCGAAGGTGACAATTTAAAATTTATTTTATATAACTTGACAAAAATAATTTCAATCGAATTTAAAATTGTTCACTCGCCCGAGCATGTGCCTGCGATNCCCTGACCTGGTTGTGCACATCGAGAACTATTTTTACACTTTTTATAATGTATTGACAATCAAAAAATGAATTTCCGGTTCACATTTTGAAACTTCGTGCCCACAACAGTCGGCAGAAACAAACTTTATGAAAAGTCAGTGTATGTAGGAATTTTTCTCAATTATTAAATTTTACGACGGATTTCAAAAAATGTCTACAAAAAGTATCAGTATATTTGTTCTGCAATAAAGATGAACACTAAATGTGTATTAAGACACATAAGTTCTTAAGTAATCGACAGACACATAAGTTCCTAAGTAATCGACAGACACATAAGTTTACCGCTGCCTCCGTACAGTACCATCCCAGAACTATCCCCTCACCAAAGTATGTACTACTCTAGCAGTACATGTAACTCCTCAGCGGTACTCGACCGCAGCTCGTTTGGACCGCCGTCTAGAGGGGATCATCTCTGCAGGCACGTCCTGGTGCGAGGCTGGGGCCGTCGACGCTGACTGGATGGCTGAAGATATATTCCAAGTCAACGGGAGTACGCTGAAGAAATGCCGAGCTGAAAATCGCGTGTTTCGTGTGGCTTTTCTTTATGTTTGTTTAAAGCCAACTGCAGCTTCAGCTTTAAGACGTGTTTGATCGGTGCATATTGCGCTATGTTTTATTAATATATCATCTGAGCTTGCACGCTGTAAAACAATTGCTCTATTTTTATTATCGCAGTTATACGTAAAATAAAGTGGTGGCTTGTGTGCTAGTAGAACAATCGCAGTGAAATTTCCTAGCGGGACACCGGCTTTGAATCTCGTACACGAAAATAACCGGCGTCGAAATAGTCCCGCTTTGAGCTCTCTGGAATTTGCATCCAATATAAATAACGCGATTGGGAAAATTGCATTTTCATTTCTATGAGTATCTAGGCTACGAGTGTCGATAACTGTAAGAACTTTATGCGAAATCAAGTACGTTTGGAAATGAGCCGTACTGACGTTGTTGGCGAATATCAATTTCTCGCGAAATTTTGTTTTGCCTTAGACGAAACAATTGACCCGGAGTTGAGTTATGTGCGGAAAGTCGATACGATGAAAATAAAATATACATGTGAATTTCACTCGACAAAGAAAAGTCCGCTGCTTTGGAGTCGAAGCTCCGTATGAATTTCCAGAAACAAGGACAATTCTGCCACGTGAAAATCGACAGTTCACGCTAATTCTCATTTGTAGAAAGAATTTTCCCACATTAAAATTGAAATTTAGTGAAAGATTATTCAATAAAATAATCACCCGCGTTGAAATAAAAGTTTCAAGTGAATTTCCACAAGCAAAAAACGAGTTTGTGGCATTAAAATGAAAATGTCAAAGGAATTTCTATCAGCAAAAGGAAAGTCGGGTTCGCTAGAATCAAAACTTCCCATGAATTTCCATCAGCGAAAAAAGTCTGCCGAGTTAAAATCGATATTTCATTGGCAAGTTGCAGGATCTTTCCCACGGCTCTTTTCTACAAATTTTGAACAGTAATTACCTGATCTGGGATACACATCCAGCGTTTGAAAAAAAATTGAGATCATGAAGTTCACTGCATACGTGAATTTCAGGGAATGCCTACCGGTGATGTCATATCCCATAAGCTGTGGAAATGTTAAATCCGACGTGTTGTCGGATCACAGAGCTAAAGGTGACCTGACAGAAAATATTCACACCAGATTTGCGGATTTTGAAGTTTTATTTGAAGAAGATAATAAGCGAGATATGTGTAAATCTGAAATAAGTGTTATTTCTTACAAGGCGTTGTATATTTTTGCAAGTTTCGAGTTATGAACAAATTCCAGAACTGAGCTGAACTGCTTGTGCTTCTGTGTACGCCGAGAATTAACAGCCGCTCTCAGATTTTCATCAGCTGATCTCTATGTGATTTACAGGCGACTCAAAGTCTTCAATTTCATTTACGAGACAACACAACCCTTCTACTTCGTTTACAAGTGACTCACAGCATCTCATTAACACATTTCAACATTTACCCAAACATTTCACAACATTTCTCACACATCATTTAGAAAATTTTCCGAACATTTAACCAGCTTGTCTCACTATCCTGAATTTCAAATTCCCTCCACTTCAAACCGTTAATAATAGACTGCATAAATTCGTGGACATGGTACACACTTCAATAAAATAATTCTACACCTGTTTTGCCATTCAAAAAAAATTCAAAGAGCGTAAGAAAATCCACCCGATGAAAGCAAACATTTGACTTTTCCGCATTCATCACGACCTGCATCCAGCTCACAGCAGGGTTGTGCTACCTGGCTTATTAACCAGCAAAATTCGGGTGTGATATTTTAAACGGTGACAACCTCACCTACGTAACAAATTTCCTCTTTTATCCTATTATCTGGGAAAAATGGGCATTTCACACGGATTTGCAATCGCAGGAGCACATTCCTTCCGTGCACCAACATCACTCAATTATCATGACCCAAAAAAATCACGTGACATACCATGATCCTTAGTAGGACCTCCAAACGCCTCGCGTCGAGGGCCTTCCCAACCCTCCCCCTCTCTCCCCCCTCTCGGGGTCCGGTGTCCACACCACCCCTCCCTACTGAGCTGAGCCTCGAATTCCTTGAGATTTTCTTCGAGTTTCTGACTAATTTTGAGCGCTTGCAAGACCCCAGAGGAAATTGCACGTCAGTCAGTGACTGGAATTGACTGGAGCGATTTATGGAGGTGCCAACGGCTCTTATTCCCCCGGGCCTGATATCAGCGACTTATGGAGGCGGTGGCCGCTTCGCACGGCAGGTTTACGTGTTTTGTCGTCTGGGAGACATTTCTATTTACTGAGGTGTCTGGATTTATTTCTTCGAAGAATTCTTTCAAGATTCGCAAACGCAAGACACATTTGAATTTTTGTCGGAAATTCCTGCGGCAAGATCCGTATATTCCCAACCTCCACAAGAATGCTAACCTCTATTTTCTATCAGATCGATAATGCATTTTGGACGTCACATCAAAGAAAATACAAAAAATTACATCCGCAGCACATAAACCTCTACCGTAACGCTTTGTGTAAGGTACTCTTACTCGATGTGAATGAAGACTTGAACTTCAGCTGAACAATAATATTTTGTAACCCGAGCTCTCGCACTCTTTCGCAGGGACCCGTTTTCGGTAAAGCGAGTCGCGAAAAAATCTGACACATGCGGTAAATACGCGTATCTGTGCTACCGATTAGGAACAAATAATAATTCAAAATAAATTGCAAGAGAACTAATTAATAATCGGTAGCGTAGATACACGTGTGCACCTTACGCGTCCGATATTTTCGAGACTCGTCCCCCGGAATACGCTGTCTAAGAAAAAGAGCGGAAGCTTGGACTATAAAAAGGAAATTTCCATCTGGAGATGAAGTCGCCTCTCATAATGTACCCTGGACGTGCCCTATTTATATCTATAAATTACTCTGCGTGTTCATAAGGCATGCAAGGAAGGGTACTATCACTTTTGTACCCTACTATCAAATACTAGGCGACACGTGACCCGTTGGGTCAAATAAAATTTAATCAAAATCAAAGCGTATCTAGAAATATACCCTCTACAGTTAATTCGGTATCCACAATACATGATTAAACGGAGAGTATAAATTTCGAATATCTCAGAGCCGACAGACAAACGTGTGCATGGTTTCAAGCAAACAAGCAAGATGACCAGAGTTTTAGTATTATATTGATAGATTTCTTGTCTTACTTTGAACTTAGAACTTATAAAGACAAACAGTTCGGCAAAAACATCTTGGAGCAGTGGAATAAAGGTCATCTCCATAAACTTTGGGGAAAAATGTGGCACACGCTTCGAAAAGCATACTGGGTAGAAGCTTCTACTAATTAGGTTTGAGTGCCTGCACCCTAGCTCCTGGAGTCGAAATTTCAGCGAAGTTCTCGAGGTACAAAATTTTGGGCGCAGCATAATTCCCTTTCCCTCAAAATTCCTTTGTCTTGCAAAAAAAACTCGCAGAGAATCCGAGAAACTTTGCCACTTGTTTGAGACAAATAGTACTAAGTTCACATAATGTACTAAATTCACACAATGTGCGTCGCATGACTACGAAGTTATTCGTAAAAACTGTTTACTTTGGAAGATTCAGTGGCGCCTTTGCAAGTGCCTTGCACAACAGATGTTTTAAATAAGTTGATAAAGCCCTGGCTCAAAATAAAGACACTGCCCACCCAACAGAAAGCGCCAACACTGGTCTACAGAGTTAAAAATTTCATTTAATTTCAGAATAATATTTGGTTGATCTTGAAGTTCTGGGCATTTTTTTGGGCAAAATAAAAAGAGCTTTACTTCTAAAGACTTCTAAACCTTCCAAACGTTCTTTAAATGTGATATTTTTGTGTGATTTTTAATAATAACTCTTCTATTTCGTCTTCATTACATCTAGGTGTGAAAATAGTAAATACTCTCAGCGATGATCAGTTTCGAATTCAAAATTTCCATTTTAAATTTTCCGAACCTTTTTCAGTTAGCTGCTTTACGCTCAGTTCCGTCTCCATACACAACAAAAGAAAATATTTTTGCTAATGTTTGCATTTTTCCCTCTTTCCTTAAGGAAAACATTACCACTCGCATATGAGATTTTAAAAAATTCACTTCCTTCCTGTTCCTGGGTAAAAATCATACTTTTCTAGTCCTTTATAACTAACCAAAATATTGAAAAAATCCCTTCAGTGCTATTACTCTGTTGTCTTGCTACACACCCCGGACTATAACTCTGTCGTCTTGCTACACACCCCGGACTATAACTCTGTTGTCTTGCTACGTTACACACAAGAAACAAACTCTCAGTCCAGCAGAATTGAGAATTAGTTCTGGAAAACTTTTCGGAAATAATTTTTCTACAAGCTAGTTAGCACCCAGAAAAAAAATGTTTGATACTAAGATCTGCAGCTCATTTACCCAAGTGTTAAAAAATTTATTCCAAGGTTTTAATAATGTTTGTTGATTGCTTGTAAATTGTCCACGCATATTTTAACAACATAGGCTGCCATACAGATCGGGGAGACGAGGATAGGAAAAGACGATTGAATTACCTATGTTCTTTGAGTCATTCGTACATTTGAAGGAAAGAAAAATCCAAGTCTATCAATGAATTTTTAGCACCAAAGTAACCTCGGGGCGAACAGTAAGGACGATGGGACTCACCCCTCACTGACCACCAGACGGGACTCGCTAAAGGAAGACCAACGCAGAACGAGAAGTTAAAGAGATTGTGCTCTCGGTCAATTTTCCCTAAATTTACCCTGAAGAAATCTCAGATACTTCACAAAAAAATTTCAGAGGCAAATCGTTCACTGATTGTTGATGTTGAAATACGATATCTGCGTTCGATTTAATTTGCATGCATCAAAATATCATTTTTTCATTTGTCTTTGTGCATGAGTACAAGCGTTTCCCTCATAGAGAGCCAGATTGGTCCCAGCAAACAACCGCTCTACAGTCGTTTCCCTCACAGAGCGACAAATCGGTTCAGCCAAACAACCGCTCTACAGTCGTCTCCGGCACAGAGCAGCATCAAATATGGAGCTTGGAATATATTACCTTAATTTCCCAAATATTTGCCCATTATAGGGGGCTCGTCTTTGTACTGTATTCTAAGGATATTACTATTCCCTCGTATGTAAATGAGTGTATTCTCATATTTTTCTTTTCTCAGATGCTGATGATGAGTGTAGAAATCAGTCGAAAGTTATATTTTTAGTGAAGAATTTCATTGGCATTAGATGTTTCTATCTGCCTTTATAATTTCGAACATATTTATGTCATGGGTTTAAAAAATTGATGTCGTAAGAAGAAAACACAGTGTCGTATATGACGCAAATACAGAGTGTCATGAGAAACAAATAGAGCGTGTTGTATGAAGCAAATAAAAAGATAGAGCAGGTGTTTGCTGGAGCCGATCTAGCGCTTTATACGAGGAACGGTTGTATTCGCAGCTCTTACTTGTTTTTTAAGGCCTCGATGCAACCTTGCCGCTAGATCAATTGCCTTCTTCAATTAGACAATCACCATCTTTGATTGTTCTCTGCATGAGTTTCGTAAAACTAACTTCCAAATATGATCTGTGAACCTGTAATAATTCAGTTTTATCATATATTCAGGGCCAGTTTCTCGAGTGCTTGCAAACGACGCAGCTTGACAAAGTCTATCAATCTACGCAAATTACGCGAGAATTGACAATTTTTGAACGACCTCGTCTCACGAAAGGATCTTTTGCAAAACAAAAACTGAGGATGGTTAGATCAAATTTCCTGGAGCATTAAGGCTTCCTTTTCCGAAGGCTTTAGCGTGACTGGATGCATGTGGGTCAAATTGAGATACTAAATTTAGAAATAAAAATTAAATGGTCCATGAAGTTATTAAATGGACGAGGCAGATAACAGCATATCGATGACCAATAGAGAATCAAGATCAAAGAAATAGGCAGGTAGCTTTCAGCGTTACGGGCTCAATGAAGTTAAAGAGCCATCTAATTACCGATGGCTAATGAGAAATTATAACATCCAGATCAAATAACATTTTCTTTTACACGTTGTTTATTGAAGACCAAGGACATATGATTGTTGACCATATTTTTATAATCAGGTAGGCAGGAAACACATTAAATTTTACGCATTGTTTATTGAAGACCAAGGATATATGTCTGTTGACAATTTTTATGTTCGTGTCTACCACCAGTAGAGAACTTGACAGCAATGAGATCAAGTGTCAGATCCTTAACGAGATCCTTCTATAATCTATAAATTATCTAGTTCAAAGAATTAATTGATGAGCACTTATTTAATTTAATTGATTTCATTATTTTATGAGAACTTGTCATAGCTGCATCAACGAAACTAGCCCCCATTTTTAACTTGAAAAAGTTTCTATTGTAGAACTTATTTCTGCAAAGAAATCCTTTGATATCAACCTAAACAATGACAGCGTAAATTTCTAATACTGTTCAGATCCTTAGGCTGTGTTTCTGTTGAGACCGTTTCGTATTCAAGTGGAATTATTATTTAGTGAGCCTCTATCATTTGATAACCTAATGATATTGGACACAAAACAAAGTAACTGAGGTTTAAAAATTCACTATCCGTATGCATGAGCTTTCCCCTATCGTGGGTGCACATTTGTGCCTTTCCCCTACCGTGGGTGTACGTTTCTGCCTTTCCCCTACCGTGGGTGTACGTTTGTGCCTTTCCNGGTCCTGATGTTAGAATTGGTGCTTGTAAAATATGAATTAGCCATAACACAACTACTAGATTTGGTCTGAAAACTGATATGGAAGAATTAAAAACTGATATGGAAGAATTAAAAACTGATATGGAAGAGCTAGAAAATGACATGGAAGAGTTAAAAATTGACATGAAAGAGTTACAAACCGATATGGAAGAGTTAAAAACTAATATGAAAGAGTTAAAAACTGACATGGAAGAGTTACAAACTGATATGGAAGAGTTAAAAACTGATATGGAAGAGTTAACAACTGATATGGAAGGCTCCGGTACAGAAGTCAGTGAATCAATCATCAGAAGAAAATTTCACAGCCATGAGATCGAATGTTTCACACTCTGAAAAACTCCCGTGCTGCACCAAAACCAAGTTGAAAATCGCTCGAGTTTCGCAAAAAAACACTTGGAGAAAGAACACGCATTTTGGAAGACTGTTATTCGGTCTGATCGAACTAAGGTTGAATTGTTTGAACGCTAGGAGCAGCTTACGAGCGGCATAATGCCAACCCAACTGTGAAGCTGGACGTGGCAGTGTACTGGCTTGGGGCCGTTTCATGGGACATGGCGCTGGTTCCACTCAATATCATTGATAGGAAGATGGTTCGGGCCATGGACTTCTCCAAGTATTGGAGAAGAGTCTCATTCCAAGTACGAAGTCTTCGTTCCACAAACGCAAATGAACTTTCCAGTACAATAACAAAAAAACGCAAAGCAAAATCAAGATATGAATGGTATATGAAAAACAAAATCAATCTTCTCCCACGGCCAAGCCAATCCCCGGCCCCCAATCTTATCGAACGTCTTTGGGAAACACTGACGGAGACGGTTCACCAGAACAGTCTTGCAGAACTGAAGATAATATGAGTTCAAGAATGAACCCATGTACCACTACGGGCTTGGGAATGAATGGTTAATTTCCTCATATGAAAACTGTTTTCGAGCAGTAATTGCCAACAAAGGTTTTGCAGCTAAACGTTATATACAGAAAACTGTTTCGATTGAACATTTGAGTGCAGATCAGCATGCTTGTGTAAATGAAAGCATAAAGTTGTATAAGGAGAAATATTGATTTCCACTCTACATTACGAAATGTATATTCTGTGTGAGTTTGACGAACTTTCGGTCGTTAGATGCTTAATAAAAAATTAAATCTCATATGTATAGTTACGTCTGTTTTTCCCCTGTGCTTACATTTATAGTTCGCTCATCAGTCCATTAAATTGAATGGAAAGCAGCAGCAAATAAGTTCTGTACCACGGCTAGCGGCTTCGAAAGGTGCGGCAAATTTGCATCTACCCTCGCAGTAACGAACGTTTATGCATCAGAGCTTTTCAATCGCTTATCTACGGAAAGATTAAAGGATTTAAATTCCTACGGCAGAATTCCAGAATTCAGGACTACAGAAGATGAAGCGATTAATTTTGGCTTACGGGGCATTTTACGGACTCGCCTTGATTGAAGGCAGGCAGAAGGCAGAAGCACTGCCCTGGGACCCTTCCTTTGTAGTCTAACTCAAGTTGACCCGAGCTCTTGTCATTCGGAATTAAGTTAATACGGCTGCAGGACTTCCGATGATAATTTGTAAGCTAGGCAAATTTTGGAACTTGAGAAACAATGCATCAGAATTTCCTTTCTTCACACTGCTGCTACACCATCACCCCCTCACGCTGACGGATGAGTAAGTGAATTAAAAATCTCAGTTGAAAATACGAACTTGGAGTTCATCTACAGTGTTAATATTGTAATTTTACTATTGAAAAATCGTCTCGTAAGATGGATTATATGTGACGTAATTCAGAATAAACGATCGTTTGTGCTCAACTATGCTGCTTTGTACCATCTAGTCAGGAGAGCCGGTCAATGGACTAATGATGCCCTTGCTAAAAAATTGTTCCAAAACTTAGAATGGATCGAACCTGCGATCGAGGCTGCGTCGAACTTCGAAAGTCGCCCGCGTTATCAGGACACGCGAGAAAAAAGCGAACTTTCCTGAATAGCTAAAAGCTGCATGAAAGAGCTGTCTGAATACAATTTTTTATAACGAGACAGGATATATTTAGTGAATCGTGACGCAGAAGGGTCGACATCGTAACGAAGCGTACGGATATTTTTAAAAACAACATGGCAGTGCATAAGCAACAGTGGACTGATTTACGTACAATTTCGGTAGTTGAGCTTATTCGCGAGTTGAGAGAAAGCGCAGTCGTAAAGTGAAGGCTTCAATACTAAAAGCATCTTTCACAATGATTTTCGGTCGTATTTATTTTTAGTCCTGGTGGTACGTCGCTCTTGTAGTGAGTGCGTTTTACCAAATCTTACATAACATGAACAAAAAAAATTGCTATCACCAACATATTGAAGACTTGCGATGTCGAAACATTTCACCTTCGGAGTTTACCCAAACTTTGCAGTTTTTCCGTAAAATCTTAAATTACGAGCGGCAGAGCTGCCATTACAAGCGCTGTAACGAGGCCGCTTCCGCCGGGCTTCTCAACCTTGTTTCTTCACAAGGTCTCGAAACACCAAAATAAATCAAACATTGTGAAGTATAGCAGCCAATTAATTTTTTTATTATGAATTTGTTGCGTGTGCGGGCTTCAAAATTAGTTAGTGTGTTAGTAGAAGGGATACTGATTCAATGAAATTTTCAATATAAAAACAGCCTTGGTATAAGTCCCAACCCCGTCAGCTTGGTTAATGTCTACAACAAAATTGGAAATGGTGACAACACTCTTTTATGCAAACAGAAAAAGCTCTTAGAACTTAATAAGGATTTTGCTCGATTGCTTATTTCTTCAGCTCTTTTTTCAATTTATCCATTATGGTGCTCACTTAAATCCCTCCGAAACTAAATGTCAAGTGCTACCTCGACAAATCTGTGCGGTACACATTTTTTTTCATACTAAAAAAATGTTGCATATGCCAGTCCATAGATGCATTACTGGGGATGAAACGAGTCTTCATCAAAAAGAATCTCGCTTCGAAAAGTTCACTTTAATGATTGTTTGCTCAACATCTATGTAAAACGTATGTTGAACAATCTTAAATCTTTACTAAAACACAGCAGTTTTTATGGGCTGCTGCTTGAAACTGTGCCATATGTGTGGAGTTTACGATTCGTTTTATAATATTCATTTCGCCAAATTATGTAGTGAAATGTTATGTGCACAGTCCGTGGAATTTTACGATTCATGATACGTTCTGCGATGAAATTTGCTTGCAGAATTCCAGCCAAAAAACTACCGGAACGCTCACAAATTTTGGAGGCTTCTGGCCCACAAAACTAAATTAACAACATATATTTTTAAGGGGCTTGGATTCGCTTTTTCTGTCTAGTCTTTGAGTCTCATTTTCAAAATTTTATTCATTTTTTTGTGTCTCGCTAACATACACTAGGTACGTCTTAGCTAATAGATGCAAGAATTTTTCCCGGCAATTCTCCCACTTTGCGGGCTTTAATTCTTCCCAGCTTTTAAAAAGAATTTCAGCTCCCGTTATATTACCATTAAAAATGCATTTTCATTATCATACGCTAGGAAATTCATTCTGGCATGTTGAACCAATTTTGCCTTTCGCAATTTTCGAATGCTCCAAATCGGTTCATTAAATCACCTTAAATTTATTCCGTGCTCTGCAGTGACCATTGAGAGCAAACCAGAGGAATATCTCTCAATTCGAAAATTGCAAACGATTGTGAAAATGTTCGAACGTTCAAAAGTTTGGCAGTTCCAGAGTTCAAATGGTTATCATACTCAAGAAACTTATTCACCTTGGCTCTAGACCTCTAAACTTTTTATTTATTATCGTCGAGCGGCTTTGCATTCGCCTAGGATTTTTGAGACGCACTTACCCGCGCCATTTGGTTGAGCTTACAGAGCTCCAAGGGCGGCAAAGTTGACTTTGCCTGCACCCAAGGCCGTAATGGGACGGGCGAGAGCTGCACAGTCGGCTCCAGCAAGCAGCGCTTTTTTATTTGCTTCTAATAACTTGCAATATTTGAGTCTTATACACAAATATGTTCCGTACTGTTTGATTTTCGTTTTAATGAATACCGCTCTATGCGAGAGATGATTGTAAACGGTTGTTTACTGGCAACGATCTAGCGCTCTCTGTGAGGGACGACTGTAAAGTGGTTATTTGCTGGAACTGATCTCGGCTCTATGCAAGGGAAGACTGTAGAAATAACCTTTATTTATTCCAACACGTTTTACCGTTAGGTTTTATGTGGGGGACGTGAGGAATGTGTGGTTTAAACTTCCTTTTCCAGTCACGTGAAAATGCCTCCCTGAGCCGAGTATCGTACCCAGGCCCTTTCGGTAGCGAGACCACCACACTACCACTATGTCACGGAGCCCACAGTAGAGCAGTTATTTGTTGAAACTGATCTAGCGCTCTATGCGGGGGACCACTGTAGAACGGTTGTTTGATGGAACCGATATAGAGCTACATACTGGGGACGATTGTTGGGCGATTTTTACTGGAACCGATCTAGCACTGTCTGCAGGAGGCGACCATAAAACGGTTGTTCACTGGAATCAATCTAGCGCTCCATGCAGTGGACGACTGTACGGATGAGTTGAGTGTCGTCTCACACAACAATTGGTATAATAAAATTGAAACAACAATTACTCTCACAGAATTTCAATTTCACTAGTCAACGGGATGCCCTAATAATCATCCACGAATGAGTTCAGTTTCACTGCAACGAGCTTCAGTTTTGAGCCACAGTAACCAAACTGAATTCAGAAGTTGAACCTCATTCTGATTAACGTAATATGCATTATTTTCAAAACATTTTACAACACCTAGGTACTACCATTACACCCGGCGGTACTTTTCGTTTTTTTTATTAAAAAAAGTCATTCAAATTTTCAACTTTAACGATAATCTGTCATATGAAACTAGCAATAATTCCGAACGCATACCTGTCCACCGCCCATTTAATTTAGAACGTTGAATAGCACAAGCCATCATTTCTCCCACCAAAGCGTAGCCACTCTGTCTGCACCTCTGACAGGAAGGCCACTCTGCCTCCTGCTGCTCTCTCAAAAATCTGTCGAGGCGAACAGCGTTGCCGACACTTTTGTGTATGCCACAGGACGAAGAGGCGCGACTTTTCTAGCCGCTGGATGCTGTGCCGTCGGTGCACAGCAGATCTAAGTTTGGTTCGAGCTCATTATAAAACTCTACATAATGAAGAGAAATGTTAAAAAATAAGTCGAGTTTGTCATGGGAGGCCAAGCGGATTGAAGTGAACAGTAATGCTAATGAAACGGCGAGTTCATGTTCGTAATTTGTGTGAAACTCTATTTTGACTTTGTATTATTTTAGTGCTATGCAGGAGGCGTGAAAGTCCTTGTAGAATGCATGAACAGTTTAGGATTTGGTAGAGTCGCCGTGTTCAAAGAAATAGTATGCATTTGAAATTTTTTGTAAAATGAAATAAAATGCACTTCCGAATATACATTTTCAAATTTTCTGATGATAAGCTCATTATGTTCAAGAAAACGCCAGGGAAACTTGCCCCCTTTAAAGGATGACTTCTCAAGCATTGAAGAAAAGGGAGCATCAAGACTGTAAATAAACAAAACAAGCTTCAGAGCTATAGCATTAAATTTCACAAACGAATTTCAGAGGAGAGCATCCCTCGGCTTCCAAGGGATGTGGTACATAATTACGAGCCTCCTCAATTGATTTACCTCCTCAGGTAAACAATGCAAACCGTTCTCCTTGAAAGACATAAAACTGAGCAGCGCCATCGAGGAGACGAGCGTTGCGAGAGCAGTTCTATTTGCAGTTTTCGAACAAGGAAAACGATGCCTATGATCTTCAATGAGGCCCTGGGACGTATCGAGGAGACGGTTCTCAGAATAAAGGCAGCGTTCAGGGGGCTTTACTGTACCCTTCGCGTCTTGTACAAATACCTGGTGCAATAGTTGGCTCCTGTGCGAGCTTTTTGGCCGCCTGATCAAGAAATTTGTAAAATTGCCCATAAAAATACTTGAGAGGAAATAGGTTGCAGATAGTTACGTAAAGATGGTTCTGAGAAGAGTTGAACTAGGCGGGAGGAACGTCTCTAATTTTTACAACCATCCTTGAACTAACGCATAGCTAACGTTTCTAGATGATCACAAGGAACCCGTTTGATTGATCTTCCTAAAATTGATTCATGATGAAACTTGAACCTATTATCCATCCATCGTCTCTGCTAAGTATCACAAAATTTTATGTCAACAAAAAATCCAGATAAAATAGAGTAGTGTTGCTAGTCCTCGTTATCCTAGAGTGTGCTGGCTCCTCAAGCTAATCTTGTTTGATTGAGTCGATACATCAATTTGATTTTCTTGAAGTGAAATGGATTGATGTATGTATGTTACCATTTTAATTACCTTATTCATGACAGGATTCTAAATCCCCGTTTATTCGACCGTGATTTTAAGCAGCAATAGACGTCGAATATGGTAGAGTACGTAAATTCAGTCATTTCTTGCCGTCAATAACGTACCCGGCGTTGCTACAGGGCAAAATAACCCGTAGTGTCAACATTTACGCTGCAGATAATGTAACTAAAACTGCAGTGATAGATTAACTGAAATGTGCAAGAAAAACTCAAACGCAGCTGCTCTTCTCAGAAATTGTCTAGAGGCAGAAATACTCTAACGTAGCTGCTTAGAAATGCTTTAACGCAGCTGCTTAAAAATACGCTAACGCTATTGCTTAGAAATACTCTAAAAAAGCTGTTTAGAAATACTCAAACGCAGCTGCTTCTCTCAAAAATTGTCCAGAGGCGAGATACTCTACTACTTTAAGCGAAGTTGCTCTTGTAACTGCTAGAAAACTAACATTGACATTTCTTCTGCAACAGTCACTGCGGATATTACTGATCTCTTACTAATCACGGCAGCTATACCGAGCGAGGACGGTAGTGATCCCGTCTTCTCTGCTGCTGCTAATTTTGTTACTGCTTCTTTTCTCAAGTGGCTAATTGTTCAAGAAATTCATGCGTCTAAATTTAATTCCACTGACTCGTGTGACAATAAATAGTTTAAATTGTTTTAAATTTCATCGTCACCGACGATGTTCCCGGTTCCTCAACGCCAGCGACGCCCCGCTTTGTCCTGCAACTTCACCTTAAATTTGTGCGTTGGATGAGCCGCTGCGGCACCTTGAGGCTCGGCCCATTTGTCAGGGGATCAGTTTTTCCAAGTCCTGCTGCACCATTCAAGTCCTCCAGCCTCACTCAAGTCGTTAACACTAATCACCTGAATTAGGTTCTTCTAATACTGACGTTTTTTCTTTGCTTTGCAGGAAGTGAAAGTTTTCGGTCAAAGTTCCTGCTACTTTCGCTGCAAAGATCAACTTCCTCACGGTGCAAATTTTGCACGTTCTGATCTTGAATTGAAATAAAATATGAGATGGAGGAGCGGCATTGCACATTGGTGAATTAAAGATTCACTCGTGGAGAAAGCATTTGTTTTTGACCCTCAACAATTTTTCGTATATATTATTTTACGCTATCGTTGAGAGGAGAAATATCTTTCCTCGTTCTAGACTGGTAGATAAATATTAGAAAACAGTCGTGAACAAAATGATTAGATCGACACTAGGAAATTATCAAGTTTAACATAACTTTCTTACTGAATATGAAATTTTCTAATGTATTTTGTGAATAATTAATAAATATTGCGTAGCTTATTATATTTTATATTATTAATAATTTTAATTTATTTGAAAGCGTATAAAGTTCATTGGCAGCTTCAGAAGTTTCAGTGTTCAAAACGATCGGGCCAATAAAGAAACACACCCATTTATTTTGAACTTAAACAGAGAAAAACTTATTTTTCCACTACTTACATGGTGCTTTGTCCTAAGTTCCAACGCTGCAACATCTTTGCTGGCTCAAGTAAACTGAAGTCTTGAATTTTCCGAAAAATTTCTTGTTATTCTCTCAGGAATTTTTCCTTAGTTTTTTGATACGTCTCTAATCTTTTACATTACCGTGATTACATAAGAAAATGTGTTTCACTGAATTATAACAAATTGGTATAAAAAACTGAGTCATGCAAAACCAGTATAATTTTTATTTTCACTATATATCAAAAGAATAAGAGAATGCGAATAATGTACAAATAGAATCAGGTAATCGAGCTCACGAAAAGTTTTATTTATTCGAACTGAAAAAATATCGATATAAATCTAAAAATCTGCAAGGTCAACTCTGAACGCAAATATGCACGATAGCGGAGAACACGGCTTCAATAACATGCGAGTGTGCTGCAATCGGAATACTTGGACTAGCTCCAATAACATGCTAGTGTGATGCAATCTGAATATTTGGACTAGCTCTAATAACATGCGAGTGTGCTGCAATCGGAATATCTACACCAGTTTTTAAGGATGGAATCGCGAAGTCTGACGACTTAGTGAAGTGTACCAGTTGCAGCCTTCCTTTTCCAAGTCCTCGTCTCTAATAAAGCTTAACTCAAACGGCGCTGCCAAATAATCCCACCGTGTCATTCGTCTCTCCACGCGCATGCAGCCTGTTCTCGATGCTGCTGGAGAATGGTGTTGTGAGAACATTTCTACTGGTTTTGAGAAAAGGAAAGATGTTATGTAAACAGTTACAGTAGCTTTGAAAAGAATAGATGTTATGCGGATATTTAAGGTGGCTGTAGAAAAAGGAGATGTTGTATAAACGTTTCTAGCGACAGTCAAAAAAAAAGATTAAATTATAAACATTACTAGGGCTGTGAAAAGGAAAGATGTGATACAGACATTTCTAGTGGTTGTGTAAAGAAAAGATGCTAAAACATTGTTAGTGGCTGTGAAAAGGAAAGATGTTATCAAATCATTTCCAGTGGCTGTGAGTAGGAAAAACGTTTCACAAACATTTCCAGTTGCTGCTCTAGAGAAATGTTATTCAAACATCGAGAATATGTTTGGTTGTTCAGTCGCCAGGCCAGTCCCACGACACTCGCGGAGAACACAAAAACATTTCCAAGTAATTTATGCATCGACTTTTGGGACGTCCAGAAATTGAGAAGCTTCACCTTTTGTCAGTGTGAGCATGAGTTAGGCAAATTTCAGAGCTCGTCCAATACTCGCCTGACGGCATATTTTGAAGAGCTGTCTCAAGTATTGACGTTGTCCAGTTACGCTTTGGAAGTTCTCGGACTTTCGAGGGAACCCAATAAAGCCAAGTGTTAATCGTATTTTTGGAAGAGCCGAATTCAGAACGGCAATATCTATCTCGTTTTAATTAGATTCTTTCAAGTGGAGAATTTGTCGGCTGTATTTCTGTCTCAATAAACGTGACGTGGGAGTCCGTTATGGTAATACGTGCTTGGATGACGTAGTTGCTCTCTATGTAGGAATTTCTTAAAATCTATCTCTGGAACTTGATGTACGGCTGTAATTTTACTAACAAATAAAAGTTCGGTAACGTTCATAAAGCAAATTTTATTCATTTATTCATTCGTCAGATGACTGAGGTACATATATGCAGCAGAAAGTCAGCCTAAGAACAAAGGGCTTTTCGATCAGTACCCAACTAACTCTAGCAAACCAGAAACAAAAAAGATCGTCGTCAAAATGGCATTGAACTGTTTTCTTTTTGGCAATGAGTAGTGCCATATCACGTGAATGTAATAATTTGAACAATTGATGATTGTATCCGTCTGATCATGTTAGGCATGCGGGCAATGAAGTTTCTTGCACCACACGAAAAAATCGCTTTTAAAAGGGCGAAATACGTTTAGCATTTATCGCTAAATGTAGAATTTATCAATTGCGTTACGGTATGAAATGTACATAGGACAGAAAATAATTACATCATCTGAAGCTCTGAAACTATATTACATTAATTAATTTTACCCTTTTTTCTTTCTGTCATGGCAAGTAACCAATTACTTTGAATTCAATTTTTTGTAGGATGGCCTCTGTTCCTTAAATCAGTTATAATTTTCGAGGAAATTCTAGGACCAGATTTCCAACGCAGATGTCGGTGCTCGAAGAAATATGCCAGCGCTCAGGGGTCGCAGGAGCCTTTGAGGTCGCTACTACTGAGCAAAAGTCCCATCTTTCTCTGAATGAAAGTCCCATCCATCTTCTATCTAACGAACATTAATTCAGTTTTTACTATGATGAAGCTTCATTCAAAAGCACGGAACTCCAACGATGTAGCGATGAATTTCTGCGGTGTAAACTTCTCCACTAAAATTTCCGTTGATTTTGAAATAAACGCAGCAGCTAATTACCATTTTTAATTGTTTTTTTTTCGAAATTGTTGGTTTAATTTTGTAAATGTACCTGTGCAGTTTGTATTCATGTCGCTTGAATGAAATCCTATTTCAATAATACACTTAAATAATTTTTCTTTTTGTGCAATGTATCTTCAAAATATTGACATCTATCAAAAGAAATAAGGAAAAATACACCATTCCCTGCCAATCGTACACTTCAGGTTTTTGTATAAGACTAAATATCTTTCTAATCTTTAGTGTCACATCTCTTGAGTATGTACGTATAATACGTATCTCTATTCTATCGCTCGTACTCGTGCGTTCCATAACACTAATACGTAGCCAACGCGTGGTCTTTCCCACCTACACGGATGTATATCGAACACATTTACAGTTATGAACCGAGATGTCCGCTCTGAAAACAGAAAAAGCCTTTGAATAGGATATAGTTTCTATCAGAGTTATATCTGTCTGTGGCATAATAACAATGTTAAAAAAGTAACAAATACCCTAGCCTTTTATTTTATGTCTGTTCCCGTAGCTATATATCAAGGCGAATATATTGTGATATGACAAATCTACAGTTAAGTAATCACGGGCATGTTTTACTAGCTTTGCTTTTCTTTCACATCAACGAGTATTTTTGTAGCAAATGAAGAAGAAAAATACGTAATTGTTTTGAATTTAGTAATATACTTGTTCCGATGAAAGTAGGAGAGTACGAACGTATGAACTCTAGGAAGCAGAGACAAGCAAAGCAATAACATAAGTCGACTTTTACAGGTTTTTATTACTTTTTAAAAATATGTTTTAATGTAAACCCCTTGCATATTCAATTTTTATACGAACGATGCAAAAAATGAAATTTTGAGTTAAATTTCAATTTTTTGAAAATTGCAAGCTTCAGATCTAAGACAGATAAACGAAAAATTTATCTCTCTAGAGTATGTCCAAAGAAATCGACGACAACAGAAGCTGAAAGAACGACTTACAGCCCATCAAATCCTTTAAAAGTTCTTCTCTTCTGGCTCTTTTAAAAGTAGTCACTGAGCTTCAGGCTCCGCCGCGTGTGAAATTGAAAAAAACTAGGGCATCTGAACTGTAATATTGACAGGTGAAGATTTTGTGCATGGATTTACATAGTTTATAATAATATCTGAATAAATGAGACCGCCTATTGAGGACGTCAGTTTTTATGTATTTGGAAAGCTTCGTTTTTACTCATTTTTGAGCACTTCGCTTGAAATTCATTTCGAATGAGAATGAATTTTTTTCGTTTTGAGTTCCAAACAGACTCGCTGAGAGGGCAGCAGAAACGTCCTGTAACAGAATATGAAATAAGATGATAATGATTAAATGGACTTCCACAGCTGATAAACTCGCACGACCTCTAGCGTCCGTATGCATTTGCGTAACAGAGATAAAACATTTTTGAGCTCCTCGTACGAAAATGTGACGCGTTCCATGGTGACAGAAATCACAACTGCCAGGGTCGAACTGGCGAATGGGCTTCAGTCGGAATATTTTGTCGGGTTTTGGGGTGTGACTTTGTTTTTTTAGGAATGAAATATTCACGCGTCGTACACCACCTCTGAAATCCAGCTCTGAATTCAGGGAAAAATGAATGCTCTAGAGTTCCCCCTAGGACTGCAAAAATTGGGAGCGTACAAGACAGTAAACATGACCAGGAGTTGTAGGAGGAGGTTGTGAGCAACATTTTTTCAGGGACGACGTCGTACAGCCTCAGCAAAAAATATTTATCGTTTACGTCAAGACCACACGATCAAAGGCGTAAAGAATACTTCCGCATTTCGAAAATGACTAAAAATCTCTGGCATTCAACTAAATAAAACACTCATATTCACAAAATGTTCTGATAGTGCAACACCCTCCCGCTCGTGAGTAAAGACTCACAAAGAAACAATATCTCAGAAATAATGCACACCACGACAAGCAAAGAAAAATAAATTGCTAAAACCTCACACGAGTAAGTTGCGTGATTACGTAAATTGAATATTTCTCTAAAAATGAGATCAAAAGTTTGACTTTTCGTAAAATGGGTGACATTTTTGTGCGACCCGCATGCTAAATGTAATACATCCCTGTGACCTCAGCTTTGTAGGCTTAAACGAGTTCGTCAACAAGTGCGGCGTTGTAAGTTAAATGTGACCAGATTCCTGAGTTCAAATCTGATCGTAATGCAAAATCGGAATAAGAAAAAGAAAAATCAACAATGTGCTTCATGTGAAAAATCTAATTTCCTGAAATATTTCACTAGAGATATTCTAACATCTGACGAGGCTTATTTTTTAGAAAACTAACTAAATTATTGCGATTAATCAAGGGTATCAAAGCTGTGGTAGCACGAGCGTAAATAAATTTTCCCGATAGCTTTGGAGAACTTCGGCGAAATTTAATTCGTCTAAATAGTTAATGCGTAAGGTTCTCAAGCAATTTCTCGAGGCAACTGTAAACAATGAGGGATCGAAGCATTTATTCATTTTCAAATACGCAAGATTAAATGAAAAATTATTGACCGCGATCGAAACTGGAAACCTGAGGAACTTTGCTTGGACTGAAAAGAAAATTTTGCAATGGGAGTTGGTACCAGGTACACAGCATTGTAGATTGTTTGCATCTGCTACTGGAAATTCAGGTGACGGTAGTCGAATCAAATTTAAAAGGCAGAAATGATTTGGAGTCATAAATTGAGCAGCTAATGCTTCATAGGGTTTCAAGTTCTACCAAGTACTGACCAAATGAATTCATTCTTGTCCAGAAGAATGAATTTTCGTCATGGAGAATGTATTCTTGTACAGGATAATTTATCCGCATCCAATAAAGTCATTCTTTGTTCAGGGAAATCAATCCTTGTCCTAGAAATAGAATCCTTGTCCTAGAAAACGAATCTTTGTCCAAGAGATACAATCCTTGTCCAAGAGATACAATCTTTGTCCAAGAGATACAATCCTTGTCCAAGAGATACAATCCTTGTCCAAGAGACACAATCCTTGTCCAAGAGACACAATCCTTGTCCAAGAGACACAATCCTTGTCCAAGAGACACAATCCTTGTCCAAGACATACAATCCTTGCCCCGGAGATTGACCACTCTAGTTTTCTCAGAAAACAATTGGAAATACTTTACTGTACGTCGTAATGGTATCTATCATATGTCCGTCGGCCCAATTGCTTGCCATTCATCCAGCGTTTCGTGCTGGTAGCAGCAAAATTGGTCATTACGTCAGATATTTTGAAATCAGAATATAAAGCTTCCTGCATGCTAGCAAATTGATCAAATGATCTCGATGTTACGATGCATCGTAAGGAGAAATATTGGCTGTAAAAATGTTATTTCATTGGAAGTTTAGCTGGTCTAGAAAAACTTTTATTACGATGTAATTTTAGTGAAGAAGCAATACTTAGTTGTTGCCACTCAGAGATCTCAAATTTGAAGGAATTGATCAATATTGCTTCGTTGGCATAGCATGTCTTTTCGCTGTATGAATACGAACATTAATTTGTGGGATGAAAGGTCGGTTTCAACTACGGCTCCAAAACTACCTGAAACATTTTTTTGATCTTGAGAGATGGGTCCGGCTTTATCAACATACGTACCTTGAAGTCCTAGTCCATTTTTAAAACTAAGATTACACTCAATGAAACATGTAGTTCTTTCCTTACATTAAATTCTAATTAACTAATAACCTAATACCCACTAAAACCTTATTCAATTCTCGTAATTTCTCGTTTGTGATTTCCACTTCACGAATTTTTTGCGTACGTGGGTTTTTTAATTCATGTAATTTTTTATCTTAGCTAATGATGAGATTAATTTTGAAACGTTCTCATTTGCAATTGCTGAAAATTTATTCTTCCCCTAAAGTTTCTCCATAAATTTGTCCGTGTAAATTTGTTTGAGTCCCAAGCTTGAAGTAACACAAAAAGATCAACCCATACCTCAGTGTCAACACAGTCGCCAATGACAAATTTGAAGGGCCTCATAGTTTCTAAGTAGAATACCAGCGTCCATAGGGATGTCATGCAGTTATATGCTTTTCTCTACGAATCACCACAAATAAAAGCACCCTAAGTCTCATTTAAAACTAAAATTGTAGATAAAAATTGTGAAGTGCTCTCCTCACATCTTTCAGCTCTGGTTATCAAGGGTGTTCTGTGTCACAAACAGAGGGTAGACAATGAGCTACATAAGTATCCCTTTAAAAAAATTACTGCCGGAAGACTACGGATAGTAAAAAGTTGGCGCTCATTTAAAATGAAGAAGGAAATTTTAAAGTTTCTCAAGTGTATCAGTGCCATCTACAATCATCACATTTTAAAAGATGTTCCGTATTTGTATAATTCTATCCTTTAGAGATGTAAGCTGTAGAATTGTCTTAAAAATTCATGTTGAAGTGTCGCTCAAACCTCTTTCCGTGGTAAATCTAGAAGGTATTATGATATTATTTTTATGGCAAAAAATTGTAGTAAATCATAATATGACATTATTAGGATGATATTGTGATGATATCATTATCATAGTGTTGTGATGTTATTAATTTAAGGAAAATAATAATAATTTAATTAAAAATAAATTATAAAATACATTATTTTAACGACAGAAATTTGAGCGATAACGGTTGATACCTCTAATAATAGCGGTGGCAATGTCTTTTCTTTTCGTAAGAGATGCAAGCTGTGTAATTACCAATGAGCCCGTCTTCCCTGGTCGCTTAGATCTATCATTTCTATAGTACTGATATCATTAATTACAGTTTCCCGTGGTTCTAACTCGCAGTTTCATTTCCTTGCTATTGGCTCGTGTCGTGAGCCTCTTCATTTGTCGGATGTCGCTATTTCTTGCTTTTAATAAATTTGCTGTTAACATCAAGTAGGTCTCACGTGAAAATATATAACTAATGCTTAACACAAAATTTGCTCCCATGTTAGGGGCTGGAAGCGTTGTGAGATTTGCACAGTGAAAATCGCTGACGTTGATGGCTCCCTAAGGACTCGCACAGCGTTGTACTTCCCCCTTAGTCCCTTTGAGCTCAGGCCAACTTCGTGTAATGATCTCTACATGTTAGGCTCACGACTTGACGCTAGGGCTTCTGGCCTATACAGCAGCTATTTAAGGCACAAAATGACAGATCGGATAATGAAACAACATGAAGTTTCAACTTGAAACGTGTGAAAGATTTAACACTTCATTAGAAGAGTGACGTTCACTCATAATCTTTATTCGGGATATCGACGGAAATTAGAAAATTTAAAATCATGCGGTTAGGTGAAATTCGAACTCTTGAACCAAGACCTTTGAGTGAGGAAAGAATTCAGTCGATCATCTGAAACATTAAAATGATTCTTGTATGCTGAATTGATTGTTTGTAAAATTCTAGGCCTTTTGAGTTAAAATAGAAATTGACGATTGTTAATTAGTATTAGTGCGCGCTTTACATCCTTTAGACTCAGAGTGAAGCTCATGTTGAAAGTTAGGTCGAGAATACCATTACTGTTAGTAGTGGTATGACTAGACTGACAAAATTTTACACTATTCTTATGAACCCTTAGTTATTCCTATGAGCACCTAGTTATTCTTGTGAACACATAGTTATGCTTATGAACCCCTAGTTATTCATATGAACACCTGGTTATTTTTATGAACCCCTAGTTATTCTCATGATCACCTGGTTATTCTTATGAACCCCTAGTTATTTTTATGAACACCTAGTTATTCTTATGACCATCTAGTTATTCTTATGAACCCTTAGTTTTTCATATGAACACCTAGTTATTCTTATGAACACCTAGTTATTCATATGAACACCTAGTTATTTTTATGAACCCCTAGTTATACTCATGATCACCTGGTTATTTCTATGAACACCATAGTTGTAAACAACCCTGCGGGATGAATTCCAAGGTTGATGTTACTGCTCTCTTCTTGAAAGTCATGAATCTTTTGAACTAATGAATAAAGTTGACAAAATGAAGGTTCATGCATGAGTTTATAAGTCCATAGATATTGAGAACGTGTTATTTTCATGTATTACTGTTTCAATTACAATTATCGATAAGGACAAATCCTACTGATTCTTCCAAATTCGACTATCGAAGTCCTGCATGATTTTACATATTTCGAATACCAGTCAAGTTAATATCAGCGTTGCAGCTTCACAGAGTTTTCTGAACAGGCTTCTGCATTCCTGATGAACGAATATTCATTTAAATCGGTCTCCCTATAATGCTGCGAAACGCCCCAGCCAAGCCGCTGATTCTTACCTGCAAATTATGGCCTAGTAATTAAAAATAATCCTTGCGTGTGTTCCCACGATGACCGATCAGTAAACAGCGTCAGAAACCTCCAATGTTAATACACATATTTTAGCCCCGAAACACAATAGGATACTACAGTGATTGGCATCATCCATCATTCGTACTGGAAATATTCCCTTTGGAATAAATTTTGCATGGGTAAGTGTAATTGATGGATGCACTATTTCTTTGAAAAGTTCATCATTGATTATCCTCCAGTCCAGTCGTCTTCGCTGCATCAAAATAAGTAAGTGCTTTACATAGATGAAATATGAAGTTTATTACTATTTTTCATGCGCATTATTTCTCCAAATTTTCTAATTACTTGAGAATCGAACAAAAAAGTCCTTCTCGCAAGTCTCACAAAATTTCACATATTGGAATATCGTTTTACATAAACGATAAATGAATTTCGACAGCTCAAGGATTTATTTCATCATAAGCGGCTGACACCATGGAATAGATAATAAAATTTCATTAATTAAGTTGTGTAAATTAATAAGATAATTTTTACCATTTTTTGGGGTAAGAACCAATATTTCCCATTTCTTTTTAACGGACACCTATAAGAAAAATTAAATTTAGTGTTCGAGCTCTGCTTTTGAGCTCGAATAAACGAATTTAAATTTTTCGGTACATCAATATAACGCCAGTAATAAATATGATGAAAGTGAATTTAAAATATTTCAACTTAATACCAGTAATAAATATAAGAAAAGTGAACTTCATTTACTTCAACATAATACTAGCAAATATAAAAAAAGTAGCAGAAAAGCAAAATTTCATCAAGGTATTCAGTTCTTCTCGTTGTCTTGCTATAAAACGAGTTCAGCAATAACACTTATTAACCAGAAACGAAAATCACGTTACGTAGAAATATTGACTAATAAGGACTATGCATTAGAGCAACGGTTCAAAAATTATCATTCGGTCTGAAAATAGCTAAAGAGCATCGCGGTCATGCCACGTTAGCACGCGTGTTTTGATTCGGTTCCCATGACAGGCACATGGTATAGACCGTATGGAAATGTCGGGCTCCTGGAATTATATACGTTGTACATGGTATACATCTTGTGGAAATGTCGGGCTCCTGAAATTATATACGTTGTACATGGTATACATCCTATGGAAATGTCGGGCTCCTGAAATTAAATACATTGTACATGTAGCCGTGGTTCACATTTATAATTTCAGAAGCCCAGTTTTGAAAATATATACGTTGCATATGTATAGATCCTATGAAAATATCAGGCTGTTATTTTTTAGTTATATACGTTATACACGTTATAGTTCCTACCGAAATATCAAGCTGTTACAGCAGCAATTTTGTCTTGCTAACGACAAATGCGAGCAGATTTTTTGTGGCTCGATTGTTGCGAGAGCTTCTCATATTCCCTTCTATTATCGCTGGTCATCCAACGACTAACGCGAGCTCTAAAACGTGATCGATCTTTCGCCGAACGTCGTGCAGAAACATGCGTTCCAATCATTTTCGTCAAGAGATGCGTAATTTGTTTGGCTTTCCTACACAATCTTTAAGCATTCATCGACGGAAAAACGTTGTTATATTTTTATGTTTATAAGGTGAGATTACAAAAAGGAGATTTTTTAGCTAAGCAATTCATCTAAGATTGATAGCTTGCTATTGGCTGCTCTTCACTACTTCGTATAGATTAAGTTTACGAATGAGAAAAGTATCATTTAGCTTAACTCAATACTTCATAATACGAATGAAACGTAGTAATTTACTATTACTGGGTGAAAATTGTCAGGAATTTTGACGAAACAATGCATGATGGCACTAAATCTGAGTTGTTTAATTAATGTTTCGTAAACAAATAAAGTGTGCATGAATATGACTATAAAGTTATACGTAAAATTATGAGGAACTTTTTCGAATCCAATCCGTCTCTCTCATCCGAGTCCATGTATTAAAAATATGAACCTGAGTAGCATACTTAATTAAGCAACAAACAAATTCATTTCACAGCTGTTCGTTAAATAATCTACGGAACTTACAACCAGTATTCAACTATCTCTTCACTTCAGAAATTGGACGTATTCTCGGGAGAACTAAGAGGAAAGTTGAATTCAAATCACACGGACTTAAGCCGTCCCAATCCTCTCGAGCTGAGGAGTGGTGTAATAATAATTATGCCCAGAACTGCAAGTTTATTGGCCGTGAATGAATGAGTAGCCAATAGTTTGCGCATGACGGAGATAAATTTATTTATAGAATATCTGAGTTAATTGTTGTGGATCAAGAAATTGTACAGAACTTCTCTACTTGCCAGACAGAATTAAGCATCCAGTAACGAGCGGATACAGTTTTTCTCGATGGATTTATCACGGTAGTTTGATAGATTGATCACACCACATCAGACCTGGCATAACTTCACGTAATGATGTAAGCGGAGTTACTAAATAGAGTTTATTTATCGATATGCGCTAAAGTATGATCTAATTCTAAATTACGGCTATAAATTGCGGATGCCTTCAAGTTTTTATAGCAATATTGCAAAGGAACACGAACTCTCTACACATTTTGAGCTAAAATTTTCCTAATAGTAAATTGCTTAGGCGTGCTAGAGCTATTCATGTCAAAGTTGCCTGAAAATGTCACTTGAAATGCCATTTGTACTTACAAAATTAAATTATTATGGGGCTCAGATATGACCTACATAGCACTAATACTTTACTGTTTAATTTATTACAATTAAAAAGTCATATTTGAGAGTTCTAATAATTAAATTTAAATTTATTCTGCATTCCTTTAATCCGTTTAGTTTTTATAAAGTCAGGACAAAAAATTGTTAATTTTTTTTAATTTGGCTTTTTTCCTTCGAAGCGATGGATAGTCAAATTATGACAAATGAGTAAAACTTATCACCGGGATTGCACAGAATGCCGTACGGAAATGTTTCAGCCATAAATTGTCTCTTACGCTAGGCCCTAAGAAATGAAAAAGAAAAAGTATATTGTTCAAGTTATTCATTATTGCCAAACGTGGAGTGTGAAGATATGAAGACTCGGGATAATATACATTTAAACCAAAAAGAAAATGGAAACAAAAAAGTTATTTCAAAATCCACCTAGAGAATATCAAATCATTTTTACTCATTTGTGTGCTTAAATCATTCCATGTTCTCCGTTTCCTTTTCAGATGAAGGCATCATATGGTAATCACACAAGAGATGAACAAGACACAGCACAGCTTACTGAGGAAAATGACGACGAACCTCCCTCGATGAGATCTCGAGCGTCACTGCAGATGCAACTTCATAATAAAGGCAGGTCCGAATGAAAGCTGTCTACCCTCTTGATAGATTATTTCAGTGTCCCATTGTACAACAAGTATTGCCTAATTATGCGGAAGTCGTAATTTCTCATGTAAAAACAGTGGTCCCACTTATGGATGAGATATGTGAAACATTTTTCAGTTGCAAAAGAACTATCAAATGCACAAAATGTACCAAAATACAGAAAATGAAATTTAAAGTTATTGAAACAGTATGTTAACTTCAGAAAGGGTAAAATTATATTTTCATTTCGTTCATCCGACAGATGCCTCATTGCGTAATTTTTGTTGAGCGTTGCCATTAAATATTTTCAACGTCGCATTGTACTCTGTTGTTGTTTAATCTTCGTGGAACGGTAAATACCCTGGTGAATTTTTGGTTCAGTTGACAGTTGTGATTCTTGTGAACGTTGAAATACATTTTACTTTTCAATATTTTACGATAAGATTCTAGTTTTAGGTCAGTTGTACAGATTAGTAACTTGATTTTCCTTCCTTTTTTGCCTTCTTCTAATGAATACCTGAAAAAAGTTAAGATCCTTATTTTTGTATGGTTATAGAATTCGAGGAGTTTTCTTGTGTTCCTTAAATAATTTATTTCTATGTAGAACTGAAAAAAATTAATTGGTCGATCAATAGCTCCTGATTAACTTTTAAATTCAAAATGCAGCCCTCACCTGATGACTGGTGGGATCCTCCCTCAACGATCTGCACATCCTCTCTCTAGCAGCGCCACGGCGGCACTGAACGTTTCAAGCAGCGTGCAACAACTTCTCCCATCTAATGATGAGTCCCAAAGATGCACCCTAATGCCGCACGTTGTATGGGAGATACTGCCCAAGATTTTCATATACATTTCATAC
Source organism: Orchestia grillus (assembly GCA_014899125.1). Classification (NCBI taxonomy): domain Eukaryota; kingdom Metazoa; phylum Arthropoda; class Malacostraca; order Amphipoda; family Talitridae; genus Orchestia; species Orchestia grillus. The sequence continues at coordinate 15,465 of VOMN01071881.1, read as the reverse complement.
TTCTGTTTTGATTTTAAAGTCTCTGATGACGCTTGACCTGCCAATTAATACAGATGATGTGTGTCAAATATTACTCAAGTGCTATTTAGCATATTTTAATCGCTTTTACTAACTGACACTGATGACGTACATGCTACAAGTTCTCCCATTTTCTTTTACCAGTATGTCGTTGCTATTTAAATGCTTATTATTAAAAATTATCGAGATAGTATGGAATAATGAAACTAACTTTCAAGGGGGCAAAGAATGTGTTAAATTTTAAATTAGGTTGGAGGGGGATTCTTCAATCCGAAACCAACTTTGATTTTACTCACACCTTGATGGTGCAGGGACAGCGGTGTACTTCAAACATTTCATGCATCCAAACTCGTCAATTTTATGATTTTTTAATATTTCTAGTGTGTGGCATTATGCACATGGGAGACAATCACTTAAAATACATAGATATGCGTTGCCTAATATAGAAAACTCTACGGTTATTGCAACAAGTATTTAAGTATCTCTTTGCGAAAATGCTCACGACGTCACCGTTTTGTCGTTTTATGGAAACGTCCACGTTGAAAGCATCTCGTAATTAAACGTGCTGGAAAAATTAAAGCTTAACCGAAGTCAGCTTTTTTATAGAAAAGGTAACATAACTTTGAAAGCAATTTTCGATATTTCAAGTTTGTATCAGTTTCAACTGTGATAAAAAATAAAAAATTCTTTGTGGAGAACTTCATAACAGCTTTTATGCAAAGTCTTTGCCCGAGCTTACACCCGATATTTTTCAACGACATTTGGGCAATTTTATTCAATTTTTTTATGAATTACTGTATATAAAAAGAGAAATTTAAAAGTATAATTATTGTATTATTTTACATTTCGTTGACTTTTAACATCAGTATCGTTTGAAATTTGCTAAGTTAACACGTAAAGTGATATTTAGTGCATCAGAAATTTAAAGTAGAAAGGTAATTACATAGCTTAGCTATTTAATTACCCTTTAAAAGATTTTTCTCGTCATAGCAACAATGTGAGTAATAAAATTGACTGTATTAACATGCATTAAAGTAGCTTCAACTAGCAGCTGAAAAAGACGCAGATTGACCGGTCTATCCCTGCGTGCAGTTGCTTGGGCCGATTTGCACTCCTTTATGGAAACGAAATTTAAAGATTACACTGATAAATCATTGCAGTCTGAACAATTTCATTCAGTTGATGAGCAACCTTTTCCAATCGCTTTTCCTCTTTTATATACAACGCCGAAAACACAATAATTAAAATTAAAATGAGAATAGCCTTTTAGTCTTCTTTTTAGAGTAGAAATTATTGATACGAAGTTTCAAATCAAACTGCGCAACTTTCATCAATTTTGTGAAAGTTGCGCAATCATAATGAGAGAAACCTTGATGTGAATGAAATGTTATGATTAAACTTAAAATTCCTCGAGATACTTTTTTACATTTATAATAGTAGAAATATATTGCAATATACATATCAGTTATTAACGAGATTCTTTTCACTTGGCACTGCTACAGTGAATTGAAGTTTTGAATTAATTCTTACGTTGATTTTGTATGATATTTAAATAGGTACTTGAAAACTTTATACAATTTTCATTTGTTTTACACATACTGCAGATTTTCATTCAACAATGACACCCTTTGTCTAAAATGAACCTGGTCCACAATCGCACTGCTTCGTTTCCACTGTGGACTAATGCGATACTTTTGGAAAACAAACCCTTTATTCCTCAGAGAATCGCTCGGGCTCGTCTCGGTCTATTATTCTTATGTTTTGATGGTCACGCGGGCGAGAGATTTAAACTTAGCTCTCTACTTGCTGCAAGTGCGACCATCACATGATAGTTTATACTTTACACTGTGCTCCAATTTAAACTTGCCACTCTGATTGCTCACATGACAGTTCTTTTTTTCGCTTACGAATCTGTGCAGTTGGTGTCTCCCACCAGCCTCTTGTAAAGCACAACCTAGTTGACAACTTGTATCGAAATCTAGTAGAATCCAATTTCATTTCATAGAAACATGATCAATGATTTGTCATCTTAGAGACGGAAAGTTTGTCCTTTACGAAAAATTTTTTTTTTAAAAGCTCATCCGTTCGGGAAAGTTTATCCTGTATGAAACGTTTGTCCATTGCGGAAAGTGCTGACGAATGTTTTGAGCGTCCTTACGTGATGCAAATTACATTGTTGAGAGCAACCGCTGTTTTAAACATCAGCTATTGAGCATCATTTTTGCACAGAAACAATTTATCTCGTGTTGTGTACGTGGTGTCAGATGGCCGTAAGATCGACAGAACTACAGTCCCTTGTTCTAATGGCCATCAAAGCTTTGAGAAATAGAGCTCTAGGGCTACAAGGTCGAGCTCGGCTGGCATTAGGCGCTCTAAAGCTCTGCAAAGAAATGGCACTCCGAGGCCTTAAGTGCCTGTGAAAATGGGTGCTTGGAGATCTAATGGTGCTCCATACGGTAATGTTTACATGAGTTAAACGCGCTCCCTTTTGGTTACCCCATAGCTGACATGTGGGCTGAATAACATAGGAGGAGTGAATGAGTGATAGATCGAGTAAAAGATAAATAAGTTGTGTGGGTGACTGATGGGTTGGGTGAATGATGGACTGGGTAAATGACTGATTGATTGAGTGCATGAATAATGGGTTGGGTGCATGACTAATGGGTTAAGTGCATGACTGATGGGTTGGGTGCATGGCTAATTGGTTGGGCGCATGGTTGATGGGTTGAATACATGATTATTACTTAGGAGCACGATTAATTAAATGAATATACTAACGACTGGTGTCATAGTCGCCAATTAAGTTCAGTTTTTCTCAGTTATGGGTGTGGGGAAGTTATGGTTATGTGAGTTTTAGCTGATGTTTCTTATTTGAGAATTTATAAATAAATTTCGAAGTAAACATAATTTTCCTTCGTTATGATATGAGTAAACATTATATGAGTAACTGGTCAGAATGCATGCGTTATAAACAGTAATTCTCCAATGTCAAAACTTGCTAGGAAATTTTGTAGTATATTTCCATCAAGGGAAGTTCAGGAATGTAGAATTAATCAAACGAACTTATTTCATAATTAAGATAAGTTTGTTAAAACACTTATTTTATTAAACCACTGATGCAACGTCCCAGGGCAAAATTTCCACATTTAATCCGAAGGAATAATTCAGTTTGCTCAAAAATCTCAACCTCCGACAATCATGGCGTGCTGTAGTTGAAGAAACCTGACTGGAACAATCCCGAGCCAAAACAAACACAAGATTGTTTGGAAACTAATATATATATATACGTTCGAGGACTTTTGTTCCAAAATGTTATGTTACCTTAGAGCCTTCGTTGCACTATGTTCGAGCTACAACAAACTTCTCGATTGATAGGGATTCATTAATTATTTTCGACCCATTTCTTACAGAATAGATTGTTAATCTTACAGAATAGATGGTCAATCTTGCAGAATAGATTGTCAATCTTACAGAATACATTGTTAATCTTACAGAATAGATTGTTAATCTTGCAGAATAGATTGTTAATCTTACAGAATAGATTGTTAATCTTACAGAATAGATTGTTAAAGAGAATACACCAATAATTTTAAACATAAAAAAGACGCCTTACCTTTACCACTCTCGAATAAGTTCCAACTTGGTCGCACTGGTCACCATGAAGGCTTCCCAGACGGCTGCCAATACCAGCCGCGCATGAGAGCAGGTTCCACCAGGGGAGGGGAGGGACGGGTACGAAGGGTGTCTCTGGAAGTTCGTGGTGGTGGCGAGAGCCTTGGAGACGAAAAGGGTGAAGGACCGCTGAGCTCTAGTGGCAATGAGGATTGGTGGGCAATTGTTGCAATGAGGATTGTGGGCAATTGTTGAGGAAAGGAAAACTAACTGCAAAGTGTCGTGTCCCTCGTGAAGTTTTCTCCCTCCGCTTGCTTTCATTATTGAAGACATTGTCAGCTGTTTGGGAAGCATTGGGATCAAACTTGAGCTAATAGAAGAAGACTAGACGAAAATATTTTTTTCAAACTTAAAATAGTGGGGTTACTTGCTTTAATAGTATTTTATGGAGAAATATGCGTGAAATTATTGAAGACCACACACCAATCGTTCAGTGTATGGAAACCGACTTTAAAGACAATGAAAAGACTACGATAAAATTAAATTTCAAAACAGAATTTATATCCGCAATTTCGGAACTACTGAATTAACATATTCGAAATTTATATTCCACAGTCTACGCATCAGTTTGTATAGGAAGACCTTCTCTTCGGATGCTTGAATGCTTCGCCACTGCACAATGAGACCTTCAACTCAGATGAAGGCTGGAGCTGTTCACCTTGAAGTTATAACTCGCAAGGGGATGTGAGGTCTCCAATAGCGAAGACGGTATGGTATGACATTGTTTTCAGCTTGCATTTAAAGAAGGCAATCAACGTAATTGGGACTGTCTCCGGTTCACGAAGAGATGATCATGGAGGAACATGCAGCGTCGTCTTCAGGACACGAAAATGTTTCAATATTTTCACCGTATTGAAAGCGCGAATCATGAAAAATGACATCTCGTTCTGAAAAAAAGTCTACTTATCTCTAAAATAAAAAAATCTGTAAGCTTAAGATTAAACTTTTACTGCTTTGAGAGGAGAACGCCTATTCATGCTGGCTGCTTTGACATATTCGTAGACATATACATAGACATAGACTTATACATAGACATATTCTTATACATATACAAAGACATAGAAATAAGCATAGTCATATACATATTCATAGACACATAGATATACATAGACATAGATATAGACATGGACGTATACCATGGGACCTTGGAGATGCTTGGGCCTTCACACCCAGGCCGCACTGGGGTGCCGCCGCTTTGTTTGCATCTTGTGCCTTCTCATATCCGCAAGCTGTTGAATGAGGCCGTTTCCTTCTACCGTTATAGACATCGAGAAGACAGAGAGTACCTCCTTCCGTTCATCAGTCCCAACAAACGTCCTAGTCGCTCCGTCCGCGAGTAACTGCATCATACATGGACGCAGAAGTGATCTTAAAGCTCAGTCTGAAATATCTTCTTCATCGTAAATTGGTGCCTCGAGAGACGCTGGCGACATGAGGGCCTGACATCGCAATTGCCGAGCACCAGTAAAGCTGCTCACAGGTCGGCGGCTGGGTCGGACGCCATGACGACCCGACAGTCTCTGCTACAGCCTCTTTTTTATTAGGACACGTAATTTTCAGGCGAATTTTATTTTACAGTATGTCCCACAAAAACCGGAACCGAGTGTTTTTTTATCTGTATCAATAATACCTCATAAGAATATTATAAGTATTTCTGTCACCTGTTTGTAACTTTTTGTTTTAGTATAGTACATCACGATAAACACTCGTTGATTCCTTGTGAGCTGCATTTTGATGGATATTTTCGCTAGAAATTAAATGCTTATGGTATTCTTATGATGGCATAGCTGATATGAAGAAAAAATACTCGGTTCGGGTTCTTGTGGGACATACTGTACACATAGGAAATGTAGGACATACTGTACACATAGGAGATGTGGGACATACTGTACACATAGGAGATGACAATGAACTTGGTGCCTTGGGCAAAACAAAACCGCCCCCGGAATTTTAAAAGGCGTTTCGTTTGCCAGAAATGTGCTGCGGGCGGACGGTGTGTTTGTGGACGAGCTTGTGTGTGTGTGGTGTGTCTGTGTGTGTGTTTGTGTGTGTGTGTGTTTGTGTGTGTGAGTGTGACGGTGTGAATGTGTAAAGGATGTCCCACGAAACAAGGAACCCGAAATGGAAAAAACATATAATTCAAATATTATGTGCTGAATTTTTATTCTCTTTCGACCATATTCTTGGTTGAACGGTTTCTAATAGATGCTAAGCGTTTTGATAAATAAATTCCAAAATATTTACATGTAATTACTATACTGAAGGCTGTCGGTGGCATATTTGCTTTTGATTCATTTCTGAATAAAAATTCTTTTGTTTCGTTCCTTGTTCCAGTTACAGCAACTCCTGATTTTTAACGCTGGTTACAAGGGCTTTCGATTTCCAATATTCCAAACAATGACGACTTCATACGATATGAATCTATTTGACCAACAAATGAAAATATTTGATTTCGAATTCTTACGACGGCATGGAGGGTATGTCCTGAAAGAACTGATGACTGTATTTTAATGCGATAAGTGAAATATTAATAGTCAATTAAGATAACACGCTGTAAATGAGAGTATGCAAAATTGTCATTCTGCACAGATGCATAACATTGTGGATCTGTAGCGCAGGTGGTAGCGTGTTTTCCTCATGGTCAGGAGGTCCTTGGTTCGACACCACGAGCGTGAGTTTATCTCTGGTGAAAATAAAACTAAACATGACATGCCTAACAGACGGCACTTCAGTGTGGCCCAGGACGTGATGCTCGAATAAATGCCAGGCTTACAAATATCGACTGTGTAAGTAAAGTTACGTCACTTCAGCCCCCTAAAGTAAGCCATACTATATAATTTTTCTCTAATTAAAAATAAACACCTCAATAATGTCATGCTTATGAAAATACGTAATGTACGTCACATAAGAAATTACAGCTTAAAAAATGCACTTTTTCGAGAATTAGGAAGCAAGGTTAGGGCAATTAAAAAATTGTAAAACTTCACATATTTTCCTCCTACAAAAATCAGGCAACATCTCTGACGACAAATTATAAGAAACATTCAGGCTGCAGCAAGCGATGTTTCAGTTCAGCAACATTCAACACAGCAAACGATGTTTCTGCTGAGCAACATTCAACACAGCAAACGATGCTTCAGCTGAGCAACATTCAACACAGCAAACGATGCTTCAGCTCAGCTACATTCAACACAGCAAAAGATGCTTCAGCTCAGCAACATTCAACACAGCAAACGATCCTTCAGCTCAGCAACATTCAACACAGCAAAAGATGCTTCAGCTCAGCAACATTCAACTCAGCAAACGATCCTTCAGCTCAGTAACATTCAACACAGCAAACGATGCTTCAGCTCGTGCCGTAGAGCTTTTGATTTTATGGGGTAATTTTTCCGTACGGTCTGCGTAGTTCGAGCAAAATGGGGACGTCATCAGTGATGCCGTCGCTGTGTTAACGGTCTGAAGCCGCGTAATGCGACGCTGCAATTGTTTTCCTGAGAATGGGTTTTGTGTTGCAGCTGTGTACAGCTGGCCAGGGCTTGGAGTGCAGTCGTAAAATTCTCGTTTGCGTGAGATATTTGTAGTCTGGTCCGAAATAGCCGTCTTCTAACGATGTTCACGGGGGTCTGGTCATTTTTCCATTTTTTTGAATTCAGGGAACAATTTAAAGATATTAGCGGATTCTTCAGTGTTTCACAGCTTCCAAAGTTTACATTCATGTGTTTCACACTCACGTTTCACACTCACGTATCATACACACATACTCACGTATCACACTCACACTTATGTATCACACTCACACTCACGTATCACACTCACACTCACGTTTCACACTCACGTATCACACACACACACTCACGTATCACACTCACATTCATGTATCACACTCACATTCATATATCACACTCACACTCACGTATCACACACACACTCACGTATCACACTCACACTCGTGTTAGCGGATTCTCCAGAGTCCCCAATTTTCCAAATTTCACTCTCACTCATTGAAAATAATCTATTGCTTTCTAAATAAGGCAAGGAGAATTTTGCACATGTTGACTGTGGCACCTGCAGGAGGTAGCTTTTCCGACAACAATTCGTTAAACATCGCAACAATTAATTCAATGGAAGCCTACTCAGAATAAAACTATAATTTAGCCAAATGAACAGACGAGTCAATAAACGTACTTGTCTTGTATCCAAAAAGTTTTGTAAGAGACCTTCTAAATAATGAATAGATAATGAAAGTAGTTGGCCATTATTCTAGATGCTCAAAATATCTCCATTTAGACTCAAAAACTGACCATTAATTAATTTTAAAGCTCCTTTGAGGGCTTCTTTGGTCACGCAATGCATTTCTGCCAAATGCATTCATTTTGCGATGAATATCTTACAAGTTTCAATTTTCCAATCGGGTGACCGCAAATATCCTGAGCATTCCAATCTGGGTTAATCTCGATATTCCAATAATCTAATCAGTTCACAAAAATTCTGTACAATTCCACAAGCAAATAAAATTTTCAATTAATGGTTGAAGGAATTCCAGTGAAGAAAATAATTTAATGAATTTTATAATTTCATGCCGCGGAATTTACGCTAAACTTAGAAGGAAGAGATTGATTCAATAAATAATTTCAGTATGAAATTTACTTCCGTTGAATCCGATATTTTTCATAAATTTTAGGCGGCACAAAGTAGCACTTTGCTTCACTTCGGGGAATGAATTTTTGGTTGTCTTTAATTAATTACTAAACATTTTTTCGAAACCTCGAGCCCGAAATTTTCTTTCCAATATATTTCACTCCAACATGACGATTCTTTCCTTAGTATAAGTTTTTTTACTCTCGAAAATAGAGTAAGCAGCGAACCATTCTTCATTCAGGTGCTGCGCAAAGGTCAAAACGTGGTTATCCAGCAGCTCAATATAGTGATGCTGGTTCTGTTTGACTGATAACTCATGTGAAGGACTGACTTCTGTGTAGTTGAAACAGCCCCAGAATATGACAAACACTCCTCCACTTTCCTCCATGACAGACGCTCGAAAAACAATAGCTGACTAATTTTTTGTCCAGTGATCTTGATGAATTTTCAATGAAGAGAAGAATCGTTAACACAACAACCGGAATTTCTGGAACATCAAAACTCTCGTTGTGATGACACAAGATATTTTAATCCCCCTTCAATTTTCCCAGCTTTTTTCTTTAATGATCACATCGAGCTTTTTTCAGACTTCATACCTCAATTCTCACGGGGAGCAGCGAGATAAAATCGATGCTCAATTCTCAGCGAAAATCAGTCCGCCGATGACCAGGAATCAGTTTTTCTGTCAAGTTTTGACTCATTCCTCCTCATCAAGGAACAAAAATCCGCACAGACGCACTTTGGGACTTGGAAGTTGAAGTTACGAGTGTCGCCATCAACGAATGAAAAGCCTTTCATTAACGAGGACAAAAATCCTTCTTTTAGTCCGAGGTCCTAAAAAAGGAAGCAAAAATGGCGGGGAGCAACGAGGGCCACTCGTCGACAAAGCCGCTGACGACCAATTGGATCTTCTGAGCTGCAGTCATAATTGGAAGAACGTCTCCGAGATGTGCCTCCAATATCCGCCTCAGTCTCACATCGCTGTACAGTCTCACATCACTGTACAGTCTCACATCGCTGTACAGTACCACATCGCTGTACAGTCTCACATCGCTGTACAGTCTCACACCGATGTGCAGTACCACATCGCTGTACAGTCTCACATCGCTGTACAGTCCCACATCGCTGTACAGTCTCACATCGCTGTACAGTCTCACATCGCTGTACAATACCACGTCGCTCTGCAATACCACATCGTTGTACAGTACCACATCGCTGTACAGTCTCACATCGCAGTACAGTCTCACATCGCTGTACAATACCACATCGCTGTACAGTCTCACATCGCTGCTGTAGAACTGCACGAGCCCCAAATCTCTTGTTCCAACCATTTTTTACGATTGCATAGTGAGAGCAATTTTACTACATCCTTCAAACCTCTGTAAGTTTACAACTAGATAAGGACATAGGAGGTTAATCTACATGTACTAAAGTTGATAAGTAAAGCCGGAAAATATTTTCTAAATGGATTGATGGCCTGATATCAGATTGACATTTCACGCATCGCATGAAATGCATCCTAACGCCCATGTTTGGGAGACCCTGCTAAAAGAGGTATCTGAGACCCTATCGTACTCTAGCGTTTATACTTCAAACGTCTATTTATCACAATTAACTCATACATAACGGTGTACTACAAGCGTGAAGGATACGACAGAAATTAGAGTAGCCTCAAGAGAGATACTACTTGTAGGAAAATGTTGGAGGATACTAGTTTTTTCCAAGAGTAGCGTGATCAATTAGAGAAGTTAAATAGGCCAAAATAGGCCTCTAGGCTCAAGGAGCGACCACTATAGAAAAACATGAGGCTTTTGCTGGATGGAAGAAAACCTTAGTTTGTATAACTAAATGAGTGACGGGCACTATAAGAAAACATAACTATAAGTTATTGTCTGTTGGGAGTCATGATACCAGATACTTCTTTGGGTAGCTCACATATAAGAAAGTATTATAAATCAACTTGTAGTTTTCGCCTTAGACGCATTTTTTATAGACATTCAGCTCATGAAAGAGTATTTTCATCGCTTTTCACAAAGCCTTCTGGACCTTCCCAACGAAACCAAAGCTTCCCATCGTGAGGTGAGCCCGTCAGACGTTTGTACTTCTCATAACTCTTAGTGCGTCCAGTCACGTAGAGCCTGAGCAATTACGTAGTGTAATTCTTACTTAGAAATTAATAGCTTAGTTTTTATATTTGACTGCCGATAAACTGATTCATTCTCCATTTGTACGTCCATTATGATCATTTCCACTTCCATGGCTGTGTGATCTCTCCCAATTCCGCCAGACGGCTCCAGCCAGCAGACTGAACATCATTAGGTATCGAGCTGACGAGGTCGGGAGTTGACGCGTTGTTCAATAATTGAAGTATCACCTCAAACTGCCTGTAATTGGGCGATGACGACTTCAATAATTGAAATATCACCTTAAACACCATTTAATTGCGTGATGACGACTTCATTAATTGAAATATGACCTCAAGCAGCCCGTAATTGAGCGATGACAACTTCAATAATTGAAATATGACCTCAAACAGCCCGTAATTGCGCGATGACAACTTCAATAATTGAAATATGACCTCAAACAGCCCGTAATTGCGAGATGACGACTTCAATAATTGAAATATGGCCTGAAACAGCCCGTAATTGCGTGATGATGACTTCAATAATTGAAATATGGCCTGAAACAGCCCGTAATTGCGTGGTGACAACTTCAATAATTGAAATATGGCCTGAAACAGCCCTTAATTGCGTGATGACTACTTCAATAATTGAAATATGTCCTCAAACAGCCCGTAATTGCGTGATGAAGACTTGCTTTGCCGCTTAGAGCAGACCCTCTCAAGACGACGCATGCGAGGCGGGTGCTGGAGAGCTACCGAGCTGTGTTACAACCTGCTGTTGAGACACTCACTGTTGATACATGTACTGTTGACACCTTTACTGTTGACAAACCTGCTGCTGAGACACTTATTGTTTATAGATGCCTTTTTGACATTTACTGCTTAGATGCTCACTGTAGAGAATCCTGCTGTTGAGATACATATTAATGAGACCGATTTGTTGAGACAGCTACTGTTGACTCACCTATGGTTGAGACACCTAATGTTGACACATCTACGGTTGAAACGCCTACTGCTGAGACGCCTACTGTTGACTCACCTACGGTTGAAACGCTTTATGTTGACACGTCTACGGTTAAAACGCCTACTGTTGAAGATACTTACTCTTCAGATGTATTCTGTTGACACACCTGCGGCTGGCATACTCTCTGTTGACACACCAGCAATTGACTGTTGACACACTGTGGAGGCTCATGTCCTCGGTACACCTGCTGTTAACACAACTACTATTGACACTCCTGCTGTTGGCGCACCTGCAGTCAACACATCTGTATTTAGAGCTAAAACTTTGAAATACAATGCTGCTAATTAATTGATTTCGAATTGCTTGATATTGCTGTTCTTCTCTCGTGATAAAATCTCGTCAGCCACCTGATGATAAACAAAATTCAATCATTCTTAAATATAGGACTCCAGAACATGATCTCGTCCAAATTCACTGGACCCTCAAACACACACAAACAAACAAACAAACACAGGCATGCACACCCGCCTCCTCCGCCTCCCCCTCTTTATGCACGCACTAGACTCACAGCACAGCACATTTGCTGATTGGCTTGAAATCGATCCCCGTCAGAAGGCCACTTTTGAGTCAACCAATTAGGATGAGCCCTCAAATTCGGAAGCTTAACTGTTGGCTGTCTAGATGAACACTGAAGCCTAGAAAACTCCTTTTAATTTAAAGGGTTTCTTTCAAGTCGATTTGGTATCTACCCTACGGGACTCGATACATCTTGAGTGGCTAGTCGCTGTTGTTTCACACTATCTTGCACGACAACTCGGCTTGGGAAGGAATTCTACTCTAGTGATGTTTAAATCACAACTGAACGACACGGTGACACGGAATCATGGGACTTCAATCGAAATTTCCGCGACTCACTGAGCTCAAGTCATCGAAGCGTCAGTGAATGGAGAAAACAGCTGGCGAGTCCGATCTAACTCTTTTGACGAGCGTATTTGGCTCGCAGACAAGGCTTTGTTGACGTTTCTTAACTCGATTTAGCGTATTGAATCGAATTCAAAGCTAAATAAATGCCGCGCGGCTCTCACGGGAATTCATTTTAGCAATATCGGGCCCCAGAGATCTGGGACTGAGCAGGGATGTGGGACTGAGCAGGGATGTGGGACTGAGCAGAGATGTGAGACTGAGCAGATGATGTCGTGAACTCTGAACAAATTGTTGCGGTATCCTGTCGAAAGAGACAAAGAAATCACTATCAAAGAAAAAGTCTAGCCAAAAAACACACATTTACATTTCAATAAACCTCAGCAGACATCTAATGTTGCAGTAAATTTCAACATACGTTCTCATTTCAATAAACGCCAACAGACATTTACTTTCAATCAATACTAACAAACATTTACTTTTCATTAATGCCAACAAACATTTATGTGCTTTCTATTAATGCCAACAAACATTCAGTCTCTATTAATGCCAACAAACATTCACTCTCTATTAATGCCAAGAAACATTCACTTTCTATTAATGCCAAGAAACATTCACTTTCTATTAATGCCAAGAAACATTCACTTTCTATTAATGCCAAGAAACATTCACTTTCTATTAATGCCAAGAAACATTCACATTTCAACAAATGTGAGCTCTACCAAGACGCCGGGACCCAGACACTCCAGCTGAGAGGCTCTCCAACAGCGCCAACCCTGAGGACCTCAGCGGTCCCTGAGAGTCCTGTGAGACCGTGGGACGCCCTCGAGACCTCATCCCGAGACCTCATCCCGAGACCTCATCTCGAGACCTCATCCCGAGACCTCATCTGACGTTCTTATTACGTGGCGCAGCTTCATTTTCTACGTGAGCTGCAAAGGCGGTGCAAATCAGCTTGCTGGGGGAGAACTCGCTCAGCTTACGACACTCGTCGAGGGCTGTCGTCTCAGCTGGAATCAAGGCCGTGAAATTACAGACGCTTGCCCCTGTACCGGCACCGCGACATGGCACTCGGGACCGTTAGTTTTGGCTCGTCTTCTCTGATTGGTGCTCGGGACCGTTAGTTTTGGCTCGTCTTCTCTGATTGGTGGGATCTTTGCGGTAGCATATCCTGACGTAGCTGTGCTTTAAATGCCTTTATGCATATCACCTTGCCATTCAGAGAAGAGAGTGTTGGATAATCTCTGTGTGTCATGATATAACTCTTTTGGTAATGAATTATTCGAGCTGTTTGAATTCTGAATGCTTTTGTGCTTCATAACCCGAGGGCTGTCATCACACGTGAACGAAAAATCCGCGTCCTTTGGAATGATGATTATGTGAAATAGCGATCGTTATCAACAGTTCAACGCAGCGTTACTATTAACTTTGCGTTGAAATGCTGTTTAAATCAACGCTGAATGGAAATCATCAACGAATATTGGCACATGTATTTCGGATTCAACGTGGCTTTAAGCGTCGGTTTCGAATCTTTTCCTGGTGCTGCTCGACAGTTTTGTTCTGTTCCTCATGTCCAGTAAAAAATAGTGTGAAGGATTTTCATTTCAACCCGTAGACCAAACAGAAGCAACTAGACAGAGCTATAATTATATGTACAGTGCCATAGCCCGTTGGGTCTCTATTTTAAAGTCACATTTGAGCCTCTAAAGATCTTTCTTTTTTTCCTGAAAAATATTCAAAGCCAAAGAAAATAATGCATTCACTTTAGCTTTAATGAACCGTAACCATGATACGTTGGAATACACTTATTCAATTACTTTTTATTAGTCAATTCTACGAACTAGTACATTTTTCCACTAAGTCCAATTACTAAAGAGCATTATCCTTTCATTACCTTTTATTAGTTAAACATTGGTTTTTCTAATTCAATTTTTTCGTGTTTTAAAAACCCAAAACCTTTGCCCGGAGAACTTCAAAATCAGAGCGAAAATTCAGGCCACAGAGCGCGTCCCAGAAACCTCGTGTCATTGTATGAAAAGGTTAAAAGAAGTACGAAATTTTAACCAAATGCATTGGCTCACTCCAGTCCGGCACACGTTCCAAACGCACGACACCGGCGCGTAACACACATTCCGGTATCTTGTTCCTGGTCCCCGAGATAAAACATCATCATCAGAACCGAATATTAAAACGCCGCCACCGCAATCAATAATTAAAACGCCGCCACCACAATCGATAATTAAAACGCAACCACCACAGTCGATAATTAAAACATCACCACCAGAATCGACAATTAAAACATCTCCACCACAATCGAATATGAAAACGCCACCACCAGAATCGATAACTAAAACGTAACCACCAGAATCGAAAATTTATAATTGTTTTTTTTTACAACGCGCTCTTTACTTTCAAGGTCACCTTTTCTTCATTTTAATTCGCCGGTTAATGCACAGCGTACGTTTAATGCACAGCGTACGTTTAATGCACAGCGTACGTCAGTACTGATGGCAATAATTCTGAATAAGAACAACGTTGAAAAAGGTAAAGACAATAGATGCTTCTTTGATTACAAAGAACTTCTGCAGTTCTGTGCCGATAAAAACTTGTGCAGGAAATGTACAAGTGATATTAAACAAATTTATTTCTAAATTTCAAATTTTGGTACCTCATGCGTGGCTTTTACCAGCACCATTCACGGAACCGCATTTATTTCAACAACTGGGCAATAACATTCCGTCAAATGTTATATCTGGTTTAAATGTTATATCTGGTGTAAATGTTATCTCTGATTGCCGTCAAATATTAGATATGGCGTAAATGACCTTCCAACGTCTATGAAAAGTGACCTAGAAAAAGGTTGCCCATAATTTGAACTGCAATTTCTCGAAAATTATCATAGATAGCAGAGTTTTGTGAAGAACATTCTGTGGATCAGGTATTTCTTTATGCAAGTTAATATGTCGTTCCGGCGGTCACGTGTTCAATGGAGGTACAGGAACGTTTTTAACAAATGCTGCTAAAAACATGTTTGCGCAAGGGTGGTAAATAATTTACAATCAATTTTAAATAAAAAATTGACTGGATAATCCTAAACTTCTGTAAATTTCAAGAAAAGAATGTTCCGAGA